>PVKV010018157.1:0-45612 GCA_004027835.1 Alouatta palliata | reverse complement strand
AAAAAAAAAAGAATCACTGAATTATGTCACAATCATAAGTAACTCATAACTAAATTTATTCTCTTTCTCAAATTACATTATCCTTGTTACTTCCCAAATTTTCCATTTTGTTCTAAAAGTTTCTTACATTATCACGAACTATATGGTAAAAATCTCAAATATTAAAAATTAACAAACCATTTGATTCAAGTTGATTGCTAAATATTTTCTCTCTCATGATGTATAGCTTGGTTTAGAGAATTTGATATGGGATTTTTTGGGGTTTTTTTTTTTTTTTGGTTTTGTTTTGTTTTAAGATTAACTAACTCAATTCATTCTCTCCAGATTGTGCATTGGAAGTTGGATGAAGCACTATAAATAAATGTGGAAAAATAATTTTGCCAAATTTCAATCTCAGTCAGTCTCCATCAAAACATTATCCTTTTGCTGTTTCAATATATTCATGTGATATTTTTAAGTTGTGTAAAGTTTATTTATTTTAAAGGCTCAATGGGCTTCCTGGATGCCAAATCACTTAAAAATTTTTGATGATACAAACTAAAATGAATTAAAAACACATGGCATTAATGTTCTCTAAAATATATGTGTTTTTAAAGTTTAGAGAAAGTGGGTGGGAAGAGGTGCCTGGCAGCATGTTTGGGTTTTAGTAAATCTGAAATTTTTGAAAAACTGTTCCAGATGTTGATGAACCCCCCGGTTTCCCTAAGTTTCACCCAAACCTGCTATAAATAAAGATAATTATAAACAGCAATAAACTAAGTGTAAGGCAGTGTGTAATGGATGCCATAGGAATCATAATTAATTTGAATTAACTCTGAACTGGATTTAACCACAGATGATATGAATGTGGATGGGTTGTACATACCATGAAGAAAAGTTTAGTTTTATGTGCACTTACATAAATGAAATAGGAAAATAAAAACAGAACTATTTCACACATAAAAACCTGACAGCATCCTGGCATTTTATCCTGGCATTCAGAAGCTCTCATTATCTAGCCCAGCGGTTCTTCAGACAGGATGATAAATCTCCCATGGAGGATGTTTGGAAACTTGTGGGACACTTTTGGTTGTCACAATGACTGGGAAAAGCTATTGCCTTTTATTACCCAGTGGCCAAGGATGATTAACATCCTAAAATTCCCATAAAATGAGGGAATATTCACCCAAGTAACCATGGTGTCCCCATCAGTCTCAACAGCCCTCTCTGACCCCTAAAATTGTGTCTCACCAACTTTCGGACATCCCCCACAAATCACAGCCATCTTGCCTTTGAGTTTTTCCTCTATTCTTCGTTTACTTGGATTTTTTTTACCTTTCCTCTTCAATAATCCACATCTAATTTTATCTTCCAGAAAGAATTTTTCACTTTAGGTTTTCCTCTGAAAGACTGACCTCCATAGTAAACTTTTTATCTTCTCCTGAGGTCTTTCAATAGCCTCATCCTCATTATTTCATATTCCCTGATTACATCTAATACAGCGTAGTTTGTGTACACAAAAACTGCTTCATTAACTACTGCTGAACTTTTTCTTATCAAGATTTGAACTTGTACAGCCTTAGCAATAGTTCGACTTACTTGGCTTTATTGAAAGAACTCTGCCATGTGTGTTTATTTTATGCACACGTATCTGTCTGATATATATATAAATATAGACACAGAGACAGATAAAGATTACATACATTCCTATAAACAAACCATTGCCCTCTCATTGAAGGATGACGTTGTTTGAGTAGAATTTGTCCTGCTAGTTTATTCCTTTGATAATCATGTACCTCTGATTCTCATGGTTTTAATTCTTACTAGTTACACTACAACAGTAGAGAATCTTCAGAACCTTAAAGTGCAGCCAGGAACAGTTGACTTGGAAAAATATAATCTAATACCTCTGAGAGGAAATAATTCCCACAGATGTTTGCTGGAAGATATGAACTATACATCTGGACTATAGTCATGCTTCAGAATGACTAAGGAGAGTTTCATCTTTCAAGCCAGTGAGAGCTGTACTACAAAGTAAGCTTTTGAATGGCACTTCGCTGGTTTCATGGAACAAGACTTAAGGACTCAGATAAAAAATGAGTAACTGCTACTTTAATTTAGGGCTGATACCACTTTATGGTGATGACTAGTAAATGCAGCTTTTGTCTCAACAACATGTGACTTTTGAATGACCTTGTCCCCATCACTGGAGGCTTCCTGCTCCTCTGGACCCTTGCCAAAGTACCCCCTTCCACTGTAGCAGCTGTCACCAAGAGCAGCCCACAGTCCCTCTTAGCCTCATCCCACATATAGCCCTAGAGTGGGCACAGGATTGAAGGCTCAAAAGATTCAAGATTTCATTTCAGAACACAAAGGGAAGAAGTCTACTTTCTGTAGACAATTAAGTCTACTGGTAAGACTTTATTCTCTATGTGAAATAACTGACTAATAACATGAAAATTTATAGTAGTATAACAATATTTTATTAATGAAACATGTCAAAAATAACATGATTAACACCACTGCTTTCTCTATGAAAGCATCACATTATTTTAAAATAAGAAATGCACCAACATGGCAAAATAATTTGGAAATTATTTCTAATTCACACATTATCACTGAATATTTTAATAAACATTCATCCAGAGTTTATATTAATACACACACACACACACACACACACACACTCAATCCAAAATAGTATTATAAAGCATATACACTGCCTATGATTTAGTTTATTACTTATTATGTTATGGACGTGTTTCCATGCCAAAGACAACCCTATTCACTATAGAAAAGACAAAGAATCAACGTAACATACCTAGGTACAAATGTAGGTACCCATCAACAGTTAATTGAATAAAGAAAATGTGGTACATCACCATGGAATATGCAGCCACAAAAAAAGAACAAAATCATACCCTTTATAGCAACATAGATGCAACTGGAGGTCATCATCCTAAGCAAATCAACATGGGAACAAAAAAGCCAAATACCACATGTTCTCACTTATAAGTGAGAGCTAAACATTAAGTACACATGGAAAAAAGATGAAATCAATGGACATTGGGGAATACTGGAGAGAGAAGAGAACAAGGGGGTTGAAGGCTGAGGTACTGCCTACTGGGTGCTGTGCTCCCTACCTGGTTGATGGGATCATCTGTACCCTCAAACCTCAGCATCACACAGTATTCCCATGTGGCATACCTGCACATGTACTCTCTGAATCTCAAATAGAAGTTGTAATTATTAAAAACAAAACAGAAAAAGTTCTCAAAAGAGTATCAATTCACCATGACTTTAGGGTAAAATAAATATTACTATAAGGGTGACTGGCTGTACCTTTGAACTGTTGATCTTAATAGGCTGTCATTTGTAGTAATAGTTGGAGCTATTTAAATAAAGGCAAAGTCAGTGATTTACTTGTAATTAAATTGTGTCAGGTTTTTTTTTTTAAAAAAAAAAAAAAGCAAAACCCTCTTAGTTTATAACATATGCTGAGATTATTAAACAAAAGAGGTTATTTTAGCAATTAGTGTAGTTTTGATAATATTAACAAGATAACAGGAAATCTGAGATTCAACTGTTGCTTTGCAAAGACATAAAATAGTCTATCATGGTGAAGCATTTTAAAGTATAACTTTTACAGAAATAGAGAAAGACGGAACAGGAAAAGCAAGCAGAAATACATACATAGGACCCCAAATCACAAGACATGAGGTCATTCCTTGAGGTCTAATAGAAAACCAAGGGCTGAGAGTATGTGGTACAGCATCAGGAACTGGAACAATCACACTACCACTCAATCTGCCATTTGCAGGGGACTGTCTCTGGGAAAAACCTATGTGTCCACTCTGTGACAAGTATTGACAAGAGAGGAGAACCATGTTTTAGGGACCACAACACTCTACTTCCTGTTTAAGCTCTGCTTAATGTTTAGAGCCATGAGGAACTTTTTTAGAAAAGGAAAACAAAATAGCTCTGTTGTTGGAAAAGCAGGTATTGAATAAATTGTTTTTTGAACTCTAGACTGTGAGAACGGCCCCAGAAATGTTATTTTATTTGCTTTCAACAGTCAAGCATTAACATACCATGAATCATAATGTGGTAATGTAATATAACACAACAAAACATAACATAGCATAACATAACATGGTAGAGAACCCAAATTCCTGTGATTGCCAATTAAGACTCCTTGCTAAATTAAAACTATTCAAAAATCAATGAAAACTACATCATCAGCCCCTACACAAACTTGGTTCCATAGTCAGGCAATTCTTTACCCTCTTTGGATCTTAATTCTCTTGCCTACAAAACTAGGGAGTCACACATCTAACGAATCCTCCAATTCCATAATTGTCCAATTCTATAATTCCTAGAAATATTCAAATCAAGTAAAATTGGAAACTTTTTTTTTCCCTCACAGAATTACTTAACGCACTATGAAAGGAAATGTGTTTTCCTCATAGCTCCTGGAACTAGACTTTGTCCCAGCTCCATCCTCTGCCCCTCAGGCACAGCAGCTGCAAAAGCTGCAGAAAGTGGCTCAGTTCCAAACCGCTCTTTTCCTTCTAGCACAGGAGTGAGACTATTCAAGAGCATCTGGAAAGTCTGGTTAGTGTTGCAGTTGCTTCCCAGGGTCTCATGTTGCTTCCTCACAGCAGCTAATGATACCCACAAAATAAGCATCCAAGATGTCTTCCCCCAGTTCACATTCTCTGCTTCACCTGCTCTGAGGGTGTGACAGAGAAATGCTTGCCCTAGGATTTAAGTAGCAAGTGACAATTAGTACTGCTATCTGCCACGTATACATCTTCAAGCAGCTAAAAACCAATGCCCAACTAACTCTGGAAGAAAGTTTCAAGGATAACATTTCCTTTAAGAAATCAGCAAATATTTGGTTAGCAGTTGGATTATAAACATATATGTAAAGTTGTATCTGCATCCTCATGCCTAGTGACTTGTAATGTTTAGCCAGGCCAGTCTCTTACAATCTTTGTGTAGACTACTGAAGAGACCCATTTCCCTGAAAATCGAAAGGTGGTTGACTTAGAAATAATTCAGTCACTGTGCAGCTAAAGGGAATAAAAAAGCAACATACTGAAATATTAGAAAAATATATTTTACTGCTTTGGAAAAAAGTTATATCAGCACTGTCCCATATATTTAAATCTATCCAGAAAATTAAGGGAAGGCCTGTTAGACTCAAAAAGCACTTCCTACTGGCTTTCTCATTATTTCTGCAAAGGTATTTGCTTTCTCCTCTAGACTCTACCCATGACATACCTTACGTCCTTCTCTCATTGGTAAAAAACAGGAAAGGATTTTGTCAATGCATCCACTAAGAGGTACAAATGACTGGTAAGCTGCAAATGTCATCTTCTCGTAAGCTATTTTCTCTCAACACAGAACAAAACCATAACCAATGGAATGAAAGGCAAATCACAGAATCTCAGGCTGCAACCAATCAAAAACAGAGGTTTTAAGAGAAGGGAACACTCCCAGAAGTTAACAAATAATAATGGTGTAATTGCCTACCTCTCCACAGAATAAAATGTCTTTGCTTTTGGTACTAATAATGTTCTCTTTTCACCACTTAACAAGGTAAATAGGTGACAGTGACAGAACTAACTTTAAAGCCTCAAAGTAGTATTACTTCACTGCTAATGTTCAAAAAGTTTTGAGCACAGTAGATCTTAAAGTAAAAATGTGGAGAGGAAAAAGAAATCTGAGTTTACCTACTATACCAACTATCCAGGGCCACTGGGAAATCTACTAAGTTTTTAAACTTCCAGACTATAACATACATGAAGAATGTAATGATAATTAAATTGCAATAGTTATCTATTTGATTTAATTGAATATAATGACCAAAAGTTATTTTAGTACAAGCATTTTGAGAATGACTCTTTCAAGTAAACAATTGCCAAGCACCTCAGTATTAAACTAGAGTGAGGTCTGGTTTCCATAGAGCAGCAAATAAACAATACAAATGAACACAACTACAAGGTCATATGTCACAGTTTATTTTCTGACGGAAATAATTAAATTGAACAATCTGAAGGAAGTAGCTCTATGTTGTTATTTACAGTTTTCTTTAGGTCATTTTTCTTGAATCTCATAGGGAGCTTTTAATGTTTTCTAGTGCATTAAAGTTGGAGGAAAATAAAATATTACTTAATTATTTGTAAAGAAACAGAATGTACCAAATACCATAATTTTCCTTCACATGTTTTATCTGAATTTTTCATCTTATTTTCATAACCATTTATACAAACATTTGCCCATGTGCCAGTGCTCTCACATCTGAATTTATTCCTTTCAAACAATGCTTTTATTACGTACAACCAGTATAATAAAGTGACTTATGTTAAAGGCATTGTACTTCAATTTTCATTTTTAAACAATTCATTAAAAATTGCAAACTGAATTTTTATAAATTGATAGTATTGGCTCACATTATCATATTAGAGATATTTTCCCCCAGGGTAGGAATAGGACCTTAGACCCAAGATATCTAAAGACTTTTAGATCAAGAAACACATTTTCTTAAGAATGCAGCAAACCATTATTATTTTATATGGAATAACTTTTCTCACTTAACATTGTAATTCTAATACTATACAACAATTTAGTTAAGTACTAGAAATTTTAATGAACTTTGAGGATGGCTGAGGAAAGAAAAACTTTGTTTAAACAAAATAGAGCAAGCTATAGGGTTAAAAAATATATATTCCCAACAGCTTCTAACACCTATCTCTTTTTCTCAACTTTCTGGCCTTCTTCCATACAGCTTTCTTACAGATGGTGAGGCCACAGGGAAAACAGGCTTTGGTTTTGCATTTCCAAGAGAGATGAACTCAGGTTAAAATTTCTGTCTCTTATGCTTCATTACCCACAGTGATCTTGTTTGACCCCCGAGTTAATTTATAAGCCCATAAGAGTAAAAACGCTGGGTTTAAAAATTCACGTAATAAAGTAGACTAGAGAAAACAGTAATAGAGAAGATGAAATCAGCATGGCTGGTAGAAATGAGAATCATTTAACTACTCCCTAACACATCTAATATATAACGCAACTACCAGATTACTAAAACAACATGGTGACCCTGGCAGAAAATGTATGAAGTGTACAGATTAAATAATTTAAATGGATAAAGCAAATCCCAGATTGTACTTTTAACTAAAAAAAAGTGCATAGTTAAGACAGGGAGAAAGGCACTTGCATATTAAGCAAATTTGATCTATTCTGGACATAATTATTCTAATTATTTTTCATTTCCAAAGCAATTCTAAAACAGTACAAAGTCTGAATGACTTTGTAATAATGTTCATTTATTACAAACAAAAACAGGTCAGGCACTGTGGCAGACATTAAACTATTCTCTGTTTTATAACTGCATATCCTGCCCTAACTGAAGTTTAGCACGCTATGTGACTAGCTCTGGAAAATCAGTTGTTACTAGAAGTAACTCTCTAGCTTTTCCTATCTGTTAAGATGGAACCTCTATTAATATTGGTTTCTAAATGACTAAAATAATTTTCCCCATTACTGCCATCAGATTGCATTGGACATACAGCATGGGCAAGAAATAAACCTTTGTCGTTCTAAGCTACAGAGATGTGAGGACTGTTTCTTACTGCAGCATAACTTGAAGTTTATCAATCACTACAGAAAAAAATTTTTTTTTTTTTTTGAGATGGAGCCTCACTCTACTGCCCAGGCTGGAGTGCAGTGACTCAATCTCAGCTCACCATAGCATCTGCCTCCTGGGTTCAAGTGATTCTCCTGCCTCCGCCTCCCAAGTACCACTACTAGCATGGGCTACCATGCCCAGCTAATTTCTGTATTTTTAAGAGACTCGCGGTTCAACTGTGTTGGCCAGGCTGGTCTTGAACTCCTGACCTCGTGATCTGCCTGCCTCAGCCTCCCAAAGTGCTGAAATTACAGGTGTGAACCACCGTGCCCAGCCTTACAGAAAAAAAAATTTTTTTATTGCATTTTAGGTTTTGAGGTACATGTGAAGAACATGCAAGACTGTTGCATAGGTACTCACATGGCAGTGTGATTTGCTGCCTTCCTCCCCATCACCTATATCTGGCATTTCTCCTCTTAGATAAGAAAATTTTCTCTGAAGCACATCAATATAGTACAGTGGGATAATGGTAGTAGTAATAATTATCTGTTAAGACTAACTCTTTGTTAATACTGGTACTCTGTGCAGAATTTTTCAGGAATCTAATTATTTTTTCAATAACAACTTACTTGCATATTGTAGGCACTCAATAAGTATACAGTAAGTAAATTTAAGAAATGGTCTAACTAAAGGACAATGATAGGTATTTTGGCAAATACACTCAGGTCCATGGGTATCCTGAATCCGTAAATTACAGCATATAAACAGTATGACTTGTATTCAAATTGATTTAATCTCTGAGAAAATCAATAATAATTGAATAAAAAGTCAAAACCCATCGGTGTGCTGTACCTAGGAAACCCATCTCACATGCAAGGATACATATAGGCTCAAAATAAAGAGATGGAGGAAGATTTATCAAGCAAATGGAGAGCAAAAAAAAAAAAGCAGGAGTTGCAATCCTAGTCTCTGGTAAAATAGACTTTAAATCAACAAAGATCGAAAGAGACAAAGAAGGGCATTACATAATGGTAAAAGGATTAATGCAACAAGAAGAGCTAACTATCCTAAATATATATGCACCCAATACAGGAGCACTCAGATACATAAAGCAAGTTCTTAATGACCTACAAAGAGACAGACTCTCACACAATAATAGTGGGAGACTCTAACACTCCACTGTCAATATTAGATCAACCAGACAGAAAAATAACAAGAATATTCAGGACTTGAACTCAGATCTGGACCAATCAAACTTAATAGACATCTACAGAACTCTCCACTCCAAGTCCACAGAATATACATTCTTCTCAGCAGCACATCATATCACACCTACTCTAAAATTGACCACATAATAGAAAGTAAATCACTCCTCAGCAAACACAAAAGAACGGAAATCATAAGAAACAGTCTCTCAGACCACAGTGCAATCAAATTACAACTCAGGATTAAGAAACTAACTCAGAACCACAGAATTTCATGGAAACTGAACAACTGATGCCCTTGAATGTTGACAGGATAAACAATGAAATGAAGGCAGAAATAAAGATGTTCTTTGAAACCAATGAGAATAAAGACACCTTGTACCAGAATCTCTAGGACACATTTAAAGCAGTGTCTAGAGGAAAATTTTCAGCAATAATGAGAAGCAAGGAAAGATCTAAAATCAACACTCTATCATCAAAATTGAAAGAGCTAGAGGAACAAGATCAAAAAAACTCAAAAGCTAGCAGAAGAAATAACTAACATCAGAGCAGAACTGAAGGAGATAGACACACAAAGCTCTTCAAAAAATTAATAAATACAGGAGCTGGTTTTTTGACAAGATCAACAAAATAGACCACTAGCCAGATTAATAAAAAAGAAAAGAGAGAAGATTCAAATAGATGCAATAAAAAGCAATAAAGGGGATATCACCACCGAATCCACAGAAATACAAACTATCATCAGAGACTACTATGAACAACTCTATGCACATAAACCAGTAAACCTGAAAGAAATGAATAAATTCCTGGACACTTGCACCTCACATGCCTAAATCAGGAAGAAGTCGAAACCCTGAATAGACCAGTAACAAGGGTTGAAGTTGAGGCAGCAATTAATAGTCTACCAACAACAAAAAAAAAAAAACCCAGGTCCAGATGGGTTCACAGCTGAATTCTACCAGACATACAAAGAGGAGCTGGTACCATTCCTTCTGAAACTATTTCAAACAATCCAAAAAGAGGGAATCCTTCTCAGATCATTTTATGAGACCAACATCATCCTGATACCAAAACCTGGCAGAGACTCAACAAGAAAAGAAAACTTCAGGCCAATATCCATGATGAACATAGATGCAAAAATCTTCAATGCAATACTGGCAAACAGATTGCAACAGCACTTCAAAAAGCTTATCCATCACAATCAAGTAGGCTTCATCCCGGGGATGCGAGGCTGATTCAACATACGAGAGTCTCTAAATGTAATTCACCACATAAACAGAACCAAAGACAAAAACCACATAATTACCTCAATAGATGCAGAGAAGGCCTTCAACAAAATTCAACAGCCCTTTATGCTAAAAACTCTTAACAAACTAGGTATAGACAGAATGTATCTCAAAATAATAAAAGCTATTTATGACAAACCCACAGCCAATATCATACTGAATGGGCAAAAACTGGAAGCATTCCCTTTGAAATCTAGCAATAGACAAGGATGCCCCCTCTCACCACTCCAATTCAATATAGTACTGGAAGTTCGAGCCAGGGCAATCAGGCAAGGAAAAGAAATAAAGGGTATTCAATTAGGAAAGGAGGAAGTCAAACTATCTCTTATTTGCAGATGACATGATTGTATATTTAGAAGACCCCATCGTCTCAGCCCAAAATCTCCTGAAACTGATAAGCAACTTCAGCAAAGTCTCAGGATACAAAATCAATATGCAGAAATCACAAGCATTCCTATACACCGATAACAGACTCGAGGAAGGCCAAATCAAGAACGAACTGCCATTCACAATCGATACAAAGAGAATAAAATACCTAGGAATACAACTACCAAAGGACCTCTTGAAGAAGAACTATGAACCACTGCTCAACAAAATAAGAGGACACAAACAGATGGAAACACATTCCATGCTCATGGTTGGGAAGAATCAATATTGTCAAGATGGTCATAATACCCAAAGTAATTTACAGATTCAATGTTACTCCCAAAAAGCTACCTATGACCCTATTCACAGAACTGGAAAAAAACCACCTTAAACTTCAAATGGAACTGAAAGAGAGCCCACATAGCCAAGTCAATTCTAAGCGAAAAAAACAAAGCTGGAGGCATCATGCTACCTGACATCAAACTATACCTCAAGGCTACAGTAATCAAAACAGCATGGTACTGGTACCAAAGCAGAGATATAGACCAATGGAACAGAACAGGGGCCTTGGAGGCAATGCCACACATGTACAACCATCTGATCTTTGACAAACCTATCAAAAACAAGCAATGGAGAAAGGAGTCCCTGTTTAATAAATGGTGTTGGGAAAACTGGCTAGCCATGTGCAGAAAGCAGGAACTGGACTCCTTCCTGACAACTTACACTAAAATTAACTCCAGATGGATTAAAGACTTAAACATAAGACCTAACACCATAAAAACCTTAGGAAAAAACCTAGGCAAAACTCTCAGGACATGGGCATAAGCAAGGACTTCATGACTAAAACACCAAAAGCATTGGCAACAAAAGCCAAAATAGACAAATAGGACCTAATTAAACTCCATAGCTTCTGCACAGCAAAAGAAGCAATCATTAGAGTGAACCAGCAACCAATAGAATGGGGAAAAAATCTGGCAATCTACCTATCTGACAAAGGGCTAATATCCAGAATCTACAAAGAACTAAAACAGATTTACAAGAAAAAAACAAACAAACCCATTCAAAAGTGGGTAAAGAATATGAACAGACACTTTTCAAAAGAAGACATATATGAGGCCAACAAACATATGAAAAAATGCTCATCATCACTGGTCATTAGAAAAATGCAAATCAAAACCACATTGAGATACCATCTCATGCCAGTTAGAATGATGATCATTAAATAATCTGGAGACAACAGATGCTGGAGAGGATGTAGAGAAATTAGAACACTTTTACACTGTTGGTGGGAGTGTAAATTAGTTTAACCATTGTGGAAGACAGTGTGGTGATTCCTCAAGGACCTAGAAATAGAAATCCATTTGACCCAGCAACTCCATTACTGGATATATATCCAAAGGATTATAAATTCTTCTGTTATAAAGACACATGCACACGTTATTTTCAGTGCGGCACTGTTTACAATAGCAAAGACCTGGAGCCAACCCAAATGCCCATTGATGACAGACTGGACAGGGAAAATGTGGCACATATACACCATGGAATACTATGCAGTTATAAAAAAATGATGAGTTCATGTCCTTTGTAGAAACGTGAATGAACCTGAAAACCACCATTCTCAGCAAACTGACACAAGAACAGAAAACCAAACACCACACATTCTCACTCATAGGCAGATGCTGAACAATGAAAACACATGGACACAGGGAGTGGAGCATCACACACTGGGGCCTGTTGGGGGGGTACTAAGGGAGGACAGTAGGGGTAGGGAGTTGGGGAGGGATAACATGGGGAGAAATGCCAGATGTAGGTGATAGGGGGATGGAGGCAGCAAACCACATTGCCATGTATGTACCTGTGCAAAAATCCTGCATGTTCTGCACATGTACCCTAGAACCTAAAGTGCAATTAAATATTTCAAAAAAAGAATTATTAAAAAAAAGAAAATCAATAATACACTTCTATTTTAGCTACAGTAATCAATGCAGATGTGAACTATTTTCTCCAACAATGAATCTCTTTTGGAATTGGACTACCTTGGACCAAATCCTGATTTTACCACTTTTTTGTGTATGGCCTTGTGCAATTATCTAACCCAACTGATTCCTGGCTGTCTCTTTTGTGAAATGCTCACCTCAGAAAGATGTAAAAATAAAATTCTTTTAAGTTTTATGTGAAATGTTGAACCCGTTGCCTGACACGTTCTATACTCTTAACAGTACTAGTTAGATCTTGTTTCACGTATCAAAAGTAAGATTAGGTTTGGGACTTTCAGTTTATAACTTATGAAATAATTATGTGAACCTTTATGATTATGTTCACAATTACCAAATCCTATCATTACCACTAATGAAATGCTCTCCAAATGCAGAGAGTAAGCAAAATTATTTTTAATAAAAAATAACTTTTGAGTTTAATAAAATAATCTATCATTCAGAGCTACAGAATTATTAATAAAACAAATATACTTCAGTTAGAATTTGTTACCAGAGCAAAAATATGGTCTTATTTAACAAGGGGAAGAAAGACATAAAAATACACTGAAAGTCTACTTGGACACAATGTAGTTCTTACAAAACAGAATTTTGATGACATAGCCAAATGAGTCCAAAACATGTGAATTAAATTTCTTTTTAAAAATTACATATGGTTCAAAAATAAATATGCATGAGGAGAAAACACTGTGTTCAATAAGCTTAGAATTTATTAAATGTCAAATATTTTTTAATTTGTGACATTTGTACATTGAAAAGATCACATTCTCATTACAAAATATTTTCTTGGTGTTCACATACATGCTTAAATTATTTCATTTTTACCTGAATCTCAGTAATTTCCACTTTGTTTAAGTGTTAAGCATTATACAAAATAATTTTATAAATTTTTAATTTGCTCATATTTTTAAATTTGGTTCTTTTGCTATGAAATTTAAAACTGAGGGCTTTTCCCATTTCAGTAGCTGAAAGTGAGAAAACTCATTATCGTACAAAATGCTGCTGAAATAAAATCCAGTGACAACAAATAGAAAGAATACTTTGGCTTGCAAAGAGTTTTGACTGGATGAAAGAATATAACTGCACAGCCTATAATCATGGCTTATTTTACTGCATCAAAATTTCTTACAGTTAACCCAAGCTTTGCAATGCACCAATCACCCCCTACTCTGCTCACAGCAGTCTTGTAATAATTGACTAGTTTTCAAAACATGAAGCATTTTAGCCACATAATAGTGATATTACAAAACCCAACCAGTTATTGCATGCTCAAACCAATAAACTTGGAAGGTGTTGGGCAGGACCATACTTAAATAGCTTTTTCAAGTTATCTGAGTCTATATAGTTTCTGTTATGATTTGCAGTCTTTCATTGGTTCTGAGAGAATAAATTCACTTATAATGATTCATATCATTAAAATACAGAATAGCTTAGTATATTATATAAACAGCTTTGATGACAATTGCAATTCCTTGCTCAGAAATAAATATTAATTTTCTGCCAGAGATTGTAACAGGATGTTGACTGAGATTTTGTTTTTCTTTCTGGAACCAAGGCCAAGGCTTACAGCTAAGGACAGTAAGTAGCCACTCCATTTTCTAGGTTCTACAAACCAGTGGAGGTTATTAGAAGAAACATTAAAAGTAATAGCAAAAACGGCAATTACTTGTATACCACCCTAATAATTCAAAAGTTTGGATTTACAACACGTATCCAACACGTATCCCACACGTATCCACCAAAACATGTAAGAAGATGACCAAGAAATAATGGAGGTCAGCTGGGCAGTTGGACATCAGGAGGGGAGAAAACTATTTTTCACACTGTTTCTTTTGTCCTGTGATTGAGGAAAGTCAGTGTATCCCTTGTCTAAAGCCAAGGGAAATAATTCAGATGTGAAGACAGGAGCCCCAGTTGAATATTTGGCCAGAAGTCTTGCAAACAAGAGAAAAACAAGCCTAATAAGACAAAATGATAAAGGACTGTCAGCTAGAGTAGAGGCACCTCAAATCACTGTTCAAAAGAGATATACTCAAGAGATTCCCCATATGCATACATGTCTGACTACTGCCCTAGGAGTGAAGGTGTTATTCAAGGTTTCAATCTGTTGAGACCACTGAGTGTAGGGGGCAGAGATGCGTATGGTGACATTAGCTGGGGACAATCCAGAAAACATGAACAAATCTCACCAGGAATCACCAACGCTTAGGGGTGCTGCTTAGAGGTGCATGTTGAAACCCACACCCATTCAAGCCCATGGGCAACAAATTCAACAGCATCTAACTTCGGGGAAGAGCCAACCTCATCATGTTAGAAGACTTTTGCCTTTTCCTCTATCCCTCCTCCAGCTCTCTCTATTCTTCCCTGGCCCCACCCTAGCCTGCCCTAGATCCAAAAATAAAAAAAAAGGTATTTTAAGAAGATAATTGAGAAGGTTTTAAATAAAGAGATGTGAATAGTAAGCACCAGATTAAGACCATTCTAATAAATGCCTAAAATTGGCTGAGAAGTTACAGGATCTGGCTTAAGATGTTTTAAGCATGTTTCTAGCCAGTGGAAAATATATATTTAAGTAGCACAAAATGGCAGGGAGCTGTTACTGAAAAAAAAAAAAAGAAATGTATGCATTTATACCAAATGAATTAGTTTCCTCAGAAAGGTTCAATGCTAATGGATTTGTCTTTATTTTCATAACTAACAAATTGAAAATTTAAAAATACTTAACCCAGGAACTTTCCAATTTTAGGGTGCGTTAAAATCACCTGGATCTGTTATTTAAATTGAAGTTTCCTAAGCTCCACTCCAACTCCAGAGATGCAATTCAATTGCTCAGTAGCAAGAAATCAGAATCTGCATTTTTAACAACTTAATTATTCAATGCTATTCATTTCCCTTTAGTCACTGCTTTGACTGCATGCCACAGATTTTGAAAAGTTGTACTTTCATTTTCATTTAAATCAAAATTTTTTATTTCTCTTGAGAGTTTTTTCTTTAAACCATGTGTGATTTAGAAGTATGTTGTTTAATCTTCAAGTATTTGGGATTTTCCAGCTTCCTGTTATTGACTTCTAGATTAATTCCACTGTAGTCTGAGAATGAGAATTTTATGATTTTGATTCTTTTAAACTTGTTCAGATGTGTTTTATTGCCCATAATGTGGTCTGCCCTAGTGAGTATTTCATGTGAGCTTGAGAAAAATATGTATTCTGTTGTTTTTGGATGAAACAGTTTATGGATGTCCATTATATCCAGTTGATTGATTGTGCTGTTGAGTTCAATCACGTCCTTGCTGATTTTCTGCCTGCTGGATCTATCTCTAATAGAGAGATGTTGAAATCTCCAACTGTAATAGTGGATTCACTTATTTTTCCTTGAAGTTCTATCAGTTTTTGCCTCATGTATTTTGATACTCTGTTGTTAAGTGTATACACATTAAGAATTGTTATGTTATGTCTTCTTGGAGAATTGGCCCTTTTATCACTATGTATTCCCATCCTTTATCTTTGGTAATTTTTCTTTCTCTGTAATAAAGTTGAACCCAACTTTATTATAATGGAGCTAGTTCAGATGCCACACTTGGAGAAAACCCGTTTTACTTTTTAATGGCTGCTCTAACAAATTACCACAAACTTAAAACAACACAAATGTATTATCTTACAATCAATGTGTATCTCACTGGGCTAAAATCACGGTGTTTAAAAAGCTGCATTTCCTTCTAAATGCACTAAGAGAGAATCCATTTTCTTGCCCTTTCTAGCTTCTACCCACATCTACAAAAGGACCCGTGTGATTAGATTAAGCGCATCTGGATCTTGATCTCCCTATCTTAAATTTCTTACCTTAATCACACCTGCAAAGTCTCTTGCCAAGTAAAGTGATATTTCCCCAAGTTTTGGAGATTAGGATGTGACCATCTTCGGGAGAAACCACTATTTTATATGCTCCACTGTCCTAATTACATTTGCTCTGTGATTTTAAAAGAATTTTCAATATATCTTAATAACCCTTGCCCAATTTTCAGTGTGTGACATCAGGGAAATAGCTTTGATTTCTCACCCAGGAATGACACTCTTACATGACAGTAGGATATTGTAATTTTTATAATTATATAATTTTATGTTATAATGATAACATTATTGGATTTATTCAGTGTTTCACAGTAACTAGATTCTAATGACACATTTTGGCAGGAATACTACAAATGTGATGTTGGTTCTTCTCAGTGAGTTACTCAGAAGCACATGATGTCAGTCTGGCCCAGCATGGGAAATGTTAATTTTCATCACTTAAACATCAGTTAAATGATGCTCATTGTAGAGTCACTATTTCTTCACTCTAAAGTTACTATTTTTCTTCTTGTAATAATCTGACCACATTTTATTCTAGTACTTGTATGACTTCATTATTTACATTTAGATCCCTGACCAATTTGTAATTTATTCTTGTATATAGAATGAGATGTAGATCCAATTAGCTTTTTTGTCAAGTGGCTATTTGTTTCAAGACCATTTTGTTAAATTTTATTGCATTCCCCTTAATTCGAGATGTCACCTTGGTCATATGCTCAATTTTCATATGTGCTTGGGTGTTTCTCTGGACTTTCTGTTCTGTGTTCATGGATCTATCTATGTACCAGTACCATGCCATTTGACTATCGAAGTTCCATAGCATGTCTTAATAATGCAGGTAGTTTCTCCTTGTAGTTTTCTTTTTCAGCGTTCTTACATGTACACTTTTCAATATGAACGTTAGTATAACCTTGTATACCTCCACAAAATAAACTTGCTAGTACTTTTATTGAGCCTGTTTTAATTTTATTAATTAACTAGGGAAAACTGACATCATCGTGATATTGGGCAATCCCATGCAACAAGAAGGAATGCCTTTTCATTTGTTCAAGTTTACCTCTGTGTTTTTAACAAGTATTTAAAAATTGTATTCATGAAGATTTTATATATCTCTTTTCAAGCTTATTCCTTAGCATTTTTTAATTGTTGTTGCTACTATAAATGGTATTTTTCTCTACAGTTATGTCCTCTAACTGGTTACAATTGGGTATGTAAACACTATTTACTTGTGGACATTAATTTTATATCCTGCTAATTTACTGAATGATTTTATTGTGTTCAGAACCCTTGACTCACTGGAGTTTTCCAGATATGCCATCACATCATCTACAAACAGAAATATTATTACTTCTTTTTTACCTAATCTTATGCCTCTAATTGATTTCTCCTGTTTAATTGCATTGGCTAAAATCTCATGTATAACAGTAATAAACGTAGGAGACATCCTTGCCTTGTTTCTGACTGCATGTATATTATTCTAGCATCAAGTAAGGTGCTGAATTTAGAAGTAAATTCATGTTAATTTTTCCTTAATTTTTATCATGTTAAAGAAGCATCTCTAGAATTTCTCTGGAACATTTTAATTCAAAATGGTTCTTGAATTTTTTAAGGGTTCCTGTGGCATCAATGTAGATACGTCCTATGATATTTCTCAAGAATATTAACGGAGACATCATAATATAATAAAAGTGATAGCAAACCCAGCTCTTTGGTTTGCTATCACTGGTGTGGCATTATATTATGAGGCAGAAGCTATGCTGGCCAGAGATTAATCTTCTCTGTAAGTAATGTATGACTTATTCACTCCTCTCTCAGGTCACAGCACTGCAACAGCCTTTTACTTCTGCCATTTCAGGATCCAAAGCTCCCATCCCACTTTCCAACCAATCAGTGATAGGAGCCAGAAAACTTAAAAATGACTGATAAATTATTTCAGGGGCCAGACACAAAGGGGAAAAGATTGGGTAGAAGTTGAGAGATAAAGCAAAAATAGTTAAAATGGACCAAGTGGCACTGGGAAAAGGAATAGAGGATTCAAAAGAAAAAAACCTAGGGAGGCACTTTTGCCAATGTGAATCCAGGCAGGAGCTCCAAGTGCTCAAAAAATAAGGCTCTGTGCTCATAAACTGGTACAGGAATTAGTTAAATCATCTAGATCAATGGTTGGCAAACTTTTCTGTAAAGGGGCAGATAGTGAATATTTCAGACTTTGCAGGTCACATACTTCCCCATCTCCTTTTCCTTCTCCTGTTCCTCTACTACACTTCACAACTCTTTAAAAATGTAACTACCCTCGGGAGGCTGAGGCAGGAGAACTGCTTGAACCTGGGAGGCAGAGGTTGCAGTGAGCCAGGATCACGCCAATGCACTCCAGCCTGGTGAAACAGACTTTGTCTCAAAAAAAAAAAAAAATATGTAAATACCATTCTTTTTATATATATATATATTTTTTTTCCATTGCATTTTAGATTTTGGGGTACATGTGAAGAACATGCAAGATTGTTGCATAGGAGAGGATGTGGAGAAATAGGAACACTTTTACACTGTTGGTGGGAGTGTAAATTAGTTCAACCATTGTGTAAATACCATTCTTAAGAGTCATACAAAAACAGACCATAGGCCAACCCAAGAAGCACCGTTTCCAAAACACAAAGCTCTATGGACTTGAACCTGAAGTAAAAAACTGCTTTCCTCACTTTGGATATCACATCAGTGATGTGTCTGCCTGAGAGAGGGATAGCCACCATTCCCCACTCTATCACCAGTAGACACCTGGCCTTCTACAGGGAGGAAGATGAGGAGGGAAGAGGCCCTCCCAGAGCATTTGCCACCCGAGTCATGAAACTGTTTGTTACCAACTTCCATCCCAAGATAAAGGACAGAGTCCCTGGGGTGCACTAGTGGAAACAATTGGCAAAAGAGGGCAATATGAACAAGAAGCTTGCGTCTAAGCTCCTGTTTCTTGGAATGACAACTAGAGTTGAAGTAGAAATAAGAAAAAAGATACCTGTTACCTTGAGATGGAATGGATGGTTACATATACGTCTAGGTATAGGTATAGATATAGATATATAATTGTAGTGTGTTGGTGACAAATAATTTGGCAGCATCTTAGGCCATGAGAGCCCCACCAGTGATAGCAAACCCAAGGAGCTGAAATGAGTCTGGGTTTCAGAATTTAGAATATGGTGGAGCTCTGACAGCAGCTACAGTCAGTCTGCCGCCTCTGGACTCTGCTGAGTTAAAGACAATGAAACTATGTAATGTATGGCACACACAGTTGAAACCATCCTGATTAATACAGTTCTCACAAGCTACAGTACCCAGCCAAAGAACAAGGCATATTGCTTTCATTCCTTAAAAAAAAAAAAAATTATTTGGAAAGTGTAGTATTCCTGAGTAATAATAATTTCTTTTAAATGTTTAACAAGTTTTTCAAAAGAGTTACTGAATGCTATTATTATATATAGCTTATTGAATGCTATAGTAAATGCAGTAAATTAGGAAATCAGGAAACCTGAGCTTTAATCCAGCTCAGCTTCTTAGTAGCTGTATGAACTTGAGCAGTTTTGTTTTTCTACAACTAAGACTGGTACACTAACCAGTCTTGAACGTCTCTTCTAAGATTGAAATGAATGATTGTGATTATCTCATTTGATCATCACAAGGGACTTGGAGGCATTTATCCTGAGCATCCAGGGTAAGTACAGAACACCCAATCAGAACTGTGTAGTTTAAAAGAATATTCTCAAAGAGATGCAACTTACATATGTTTTGCTCAATCTAAACACAAAATTTTTACTACCATGGTTGATGTGGATAGAGTCCAGGAGTTTACGAAAATGGCAGAAAAAAAAAGATTTAAGTGCAGTTGAATTTACCATACAAAATATTAATTGTGTACATTGTGTTATAGAGTAGTTTATTCCCAATTATGATCATTAGTTACAAACTGTATACAGTAGATTCTGATGTACACTCCCAAATCCCCTCTCTCTGATGAAGTAGAAGAGAGCCTCGCTGCTCCTCCAGGTTCGCTTTGTTCTCATCCCATGGGTCTGCACTTGTCAGGTTTTTGCTGCCTTCATACTACTTGCACACAGTCTTTGGTGTGCATCTACAAATTCTTAAACTTCACTTTAAACATCAAATGTTTACCAAGTAATAGTTTCCTTGAGTGTAGCCTACATCATGTCAGATACTGCTTTTCTTTGTTAACTATGAATGAAGTTTCTGTGTTTATCTCTGCCTCCCTTCTTGTTCCACATCCTCTTTACCTATGTATCTGTCACCACTACCACAGTCAGTGTACTTTGCCATAGTCAGTGTCCTCTATCGGGTTGTAGTGATGGAAAGAATTATATTGTCTACTTGTTTTGAGTATAAGCAACAAGCTACTGGTAGTGGTATAAACTAAAAACTGAACTCTCTTCACTACCACTGTCACGACACTGTCTGTATAATCACAAGGAATGTTCCCGTGGGGCAGCAGTACAAAGGTATTACCCACTAAATGCTCATGATAAGCCTCAGATAGACCCTATGAGTACTGGACAACCAGGATCATTTAACTTTGTTTCATCCTCAGGCAAATCCTCACCCCTAGCTTTTTCCAAATGAGTCCCATTCTCTTCTTCCAAGTAGCAAGTCTCATCATGACAGAATAAAGAAGAAAAGTCAAACCACATGTGCCCCACATCAGCCATCCTTTTTCTTCTGTTTCCCTAAATAGCTGAATTTCTCCCTGGCTTTATAGTATTAAAGAGTCAAAATTTATAACATTATAAGCATATGTCATCCTATGGAATCCCAAATTGAGCTATGAGAGCCAAGATTTTTTTTCTGAATCACATTTGTAATTCATTCTAAGACTCATTTCACAACAAGAAGATTAATCGTCTCATTTTTTAAAGGCAACTTCTGTAATCATTTAAAGTGTGTTCTGCATATACAAAAAAATCAGATGTTGAATATGATCTTTCATGGTAAATAGATGTCAAAAATATTTCTCTATAGTAATTGATAGCTATGGGAATTTCTGAAGTACAGAATGTACTATACTATTCCTAATCAACAGGCGTGCTGAACTATCACCATTTTTCGAATTAAGTATAATTATTTACACCTGATGAGTGCCAACAACACATCATGAGCCATCCTACATTTTCTAGATATTATATAGTTGTAAAATTAGACATTGCCTCTATATCCCAGGATTAAATTCAGCTTTTTAAAATTCCTGCAACGAGTAGAAATATAAATTTCAACCAGAGTGAAATAAAGTTACACTGGGTCATTGTGTAGTGTTATATATCCATTTCAGTTTCTTATCTAGCCTGCTAAACTTAATATTGGTCAGAAGACAGGTTTACTTAAAATAGAGAAAAACAAAACAGTAAAAATTTTTTTCATTTGTACTTTAGAACTCTCCTATCTGTTAGAAAGGCAATAGTATAATGAGCATAATACGCGATGCGTGTCTTAGCTACACATAAAAAAGTGTGCGGACAATCTGTACATGTACCCCACAACTTAAAGTACAAAAAAAGTGTGCATACATTGCACAAAATTTTTCACGCAACATCTCCTATTGCCTAAACATTTAAAAAACGTATTGCCTTCAGTTACCCACAAACAGATTAAAATCTTACATATTCAAATTCAGTAACAAAATTAATTAATAGAATGTAATTATAGATGCCCTATCTGGGTTTTTAGTGTTTAAGAACAATTTCTCTAATGACTATAATCCAGAAGTTATATTTAATTTAACACTTCCTGAGAATTTTAATACCAGTTTGGGTCCTGACAATGCTTCAGTGTCATCCTTCTGAAAGCTTAACATTGTACATTACCTTAGAAAACAATGTGATGCTATTAACATTTACGTTAACTTAAATACCTGGTAAATAAGAATTTATCAAGTCACCTTAGAAAGAGCAACCATTTATTCTGATGAAGCATTGAAACATTTTTTTGATTTACTTATACCTATGATGTAGAAACCTAAAAGTGAGTCATTCCTTTCCTAACAGTGAGAGAAAGCCAGATGCACTACAAAACCACTTTTCCCAACCCTGTCGGGGAGCTGACATTGCAGAAGAACCAAGCAACCTGAAATCCTAGGAGACCCCTCACCCAGGTTAGATGGGAGCAACAACAGTCTCACCTGTGATAGCATGAGAGGAAGATGAGGCTTCCATTAAGGTGGGTTTTAAAAAAGTCAGCCAGTATTAGCACAGGCTACCCCAGCAGCAGAGAAAGCTACAAAACCAAGGAAGTTCCCATACATCTTCAGGATTCTTTTTTTTTACTTTTTTTTGATAGATGCCCACCTGGTGCTCACAAGAAATACTAAAGGCAAGACAGGAGATCAGACAGACTTCCTCTGTGGCACAGAGTCAAAGAAGAGAAAATCAGCCACCACCATTGGCAGGCATGAAGCCCTGCTCCTCTGCTTGGAGCCGTCTCTCAAAAAACTAAAGTCTCTGGAGTACAGGCAATAAAACCTGTCATCTCCAATAGGACAGAACCATTGTTTTCTAAAAGGATAGAAGAAAACACCTCTATCTCCAGGAGAGGAGCAAAAAAAATAGTCCTGAGCCCTGGATCCTACACCAGTACTATTAGAGGTTTCCTACCACTGAAGTAGGGCAAGAAAATCTGCACAAGCCCTGACACAGATACAGGCAGAGAATTGGCTGCCTGCTACGAGGAGGAGGAAGCTGCACACCCAGAGGCACAGGCACCTTAGCATGAGGCTGAGGCCAGAACAGGCCTCCTGCCCCGCTCCCCACCAGTCTAGTGAATACTGAATACAAACCACCAGTCTACCAGTGGGAGAAGAGAAGGACCATGGGCCCCTCTCAGGTATAGGCAAAGGAGGACAGCTGAAAGCTGAAGGTTGAAAGCAAACACGGAGATAAACTGAGGCACCCAGCTCTTCACCCTAAGCATAAAACATGATTAGAGAAATTTGAAGACAGTAGCATACTAAAGATAGTCATCGCCAACTGTAAAACCCAAACCCAGTTTCTCACATTAACTCCTATAAGAGTTAAGCTAGGAAATGTGAAAAGAAAATAAAGTATCAGGACCCCAATTCACCGTGCAAAAAGGAAAAAAAAATAAGTTGAATGATGAGTCATACATCAAACTGCCTTTCCATTTGTTCCTAAGCAGATTGCTAAAGATAAAAAGCGAGATATCTCCACAGGTAGCTACTCTGTGTTCATCTTATCTTATGTAAGCTGCAAATTCCCCTACCTGCTCCTTTTCTCTTGCAACATATGGATTCGGTCATGTAACCACACCCTCCCTTCTTTGCCTTCCAGTCTCCTTTTTTCTTTAAATTGAAGCCCTGAACATCATCTTTGGAAAAAAGCATGGACCACAGATTTCTTACTGTTTTCTGTTCCCTTTTCTCCAGGCATGTCCTTAACTTTGGCAAAATAAACTTCTAAATTGATTGAAATCTGTCTCAGATATTTTTTGGTTTATAAAACCAGTAACAAATTTATATATGGAAGACCCGTTAATATATAGAAAGCAAACAACAAATTTCTAAGTAATCCATGGGTCAAAAAGGAAGTTACAAGGAACCTACAGAGTGCTTAGTATCGAATAAAAATGAAAATGCAGCAGATCAAAATTTGTGAGATGCTGCTAAAGCAGTGGAGCTCAGAAAGATGAAAGCTTGGCCTAGTGCAGTGGCTCATGCCTGTAATCGCAGCACTTTGGGAGGTGGAGGCAGGTGGATGACCTGAGGCCAGGAGCTCAAGACCAGCCTGACTAATATAGCAAAACACTTTCTCTACTAAAAATACAAAAATTAGCTGGGCATGGTGGCTCATGCCTCTAGTTCCAGCTACTCAGGAGGCTGAGGTGGGAGAATTGCTTGAACCTGGGAGGTTGAAGTGCAGTGAGCGATTGCACTACTGCACTCCAGCCTGGGTGACAGAGTGAGATGCCTGAAAGAAAGGAAAGAAAAGGAGAGGAAGGAAAGGAAGGGAAAAAAGGGAGAGGGGAGGGAGAGAGGGAGAAAGAGGAACAGAGACAAAGAAAGGTCACAATAAATATCTAAGCATCCACAATAAGAACACCTTTTAAAAGAGCAAATTAATCTATAGCAAAACAAGGAGGAAATTATAAAAATAAGTGGCTGCCAATGAAATTAAGAATAAGAATGCTATACAGAAAATCAATGAAACCAAATCTGGTTTCTCATTATTTATGAATCTATGTCTAAACTGACCAAGTCTTTAAAAAAAAAAAAAAAAAAAAAAAAAAAAAAAAAAAAAAAAAAAAAACAAAAAAAAAAAAAAAAAAAAAAAAAAACAAAAAAAAAAAAAAAAAAAAAAAAAATTAAAAAAAAAAAAAAAAAAAAAAAAAAAAAGGACAAATCACTACAGACCTCACAAACACTAAAATGCTAAGAAATACTGCAAAAACAACTGCATGCCTAAAAACTTAACAAGCTAGATGAAACTGAAAAATTCCTTGAAAGACATCAACTGCTGAAGTTCACTCAAAAAGAATTAGATAGCCTGGTTAATCCTATACCTACTAAAGATTTTGAATTCATACATAAAAATCCTCACACAAGGAAAACTCTAGGCCTAGATACTTTCATTGGCAAATGTTGTCAAGCATTTAAGGATTTATGTTAATTATTTTTTAAAGTTATTTCAGAATACAGAAGAGGAGGAAATACTTATCAACTCATTTTATCAGACCAGCATTACCCCAATAATACCATCAGAAATGATATTACCAAAAAAAAAATGACAGAGGCAAAAAGATTCTCACCAAATACTAGTAAATCAAATCTAGTAATATTACATTTCAAAAAACAAACTTCATGAACAAGTGGGGTGTATCTAGGAATTGCCAGACAGATTTAACATTTAAAAAAAATCAGACTGGTCAATATAATTAACCAAATAACTAAGATGATCATATGATCAACTCAGTTGTTGTATGTAAAAAAGCACCTGATGAAACCCAACATCTTTTCCTAAGAAATAAAAATAAAAAACACTCTCATCAAACTAAGAACAGAAGGTAGCTTTCTTAACATGGTAAAGACAAGTGTCTCCCTAACATCAGGAACAAGACAAAGATAAGTTGAATTGTATTCAACATTTACAACCCAATATAATCCAAATGCTAAGGGTCCAGTTAAAGGAGTTTATTCAACCACAAAGCATGAGGGTAGCCATCTGGGGAGCACAGCTACACTGAAGAATGGTGAGCAGAGCTCCCAATGTGGAGAAAAATGGGGGTCATTTATAAAGGCAAAAACAGAGGTGCTAAACGTAATTACATTTTCAATACAAAAGCTAACATACAGATGTAAGATTTGATTGGCTACTATTGATTATGCTCTAAGAGTGTTGCTTAACGTTCTACAGTAAAGAAGTAGTAATCACAGAGGTCTCTATCTCCAACGTCATTTTGGTATATTTAAATAAAGAATAGAGAGTCTGGTTAATGCATAACACCTCAACACAAAGGTCAGAAAGCAACTGTCATGCACTAAAGAAGATAAAGTGTTACGTGAGTCAGCTTTCAGGGCTCAACTTTTCCCTTGGCATAAATTTGGAAAGTCCTGAAATTTTATTTCAGTTTTATAATATACTGGAGGAACTAGCCAATGCGAATAAGGCAAGAAAAAGAAATAAAAGGCCTACAAATTGGAAAGGAGGAAATAAAACCATTTCTATTTACTAGCTACATGATTATCTACAGACAAAAATCCCCAAGAATCCCCAAAAACTATGAAAATTAGAAAGTATGTTTAGAAAAGTTTCAGGACATAAAGGCAGTATACAAAATATCAATTGTTTGTATGTCTACCTATTTCAAATGTGTAATAGATGCATATTTTCTCCTGTTGTACATTTGTTTTATTCTGATTTGTTTTCTTTTAAGGAATCCTCCCCCATAAAAATTTAATCCCACTTTCCCAGCCTTCCAGTGCTTTTATCTTAAAGAATAATTAGTGTTAAACTTTTTTAAGTACCATTTACAACAGCAACAAAAACACAAAATACTTAGGTGTAAATCTAATAAAAATATGAACATGATATGTATCCTGGAGACTAAAAAACATTGATAAATTAGCAATCTAAATGAATCGAGAGATATTTTGAGTTTGTGGGTTGGAAGACTCCATCTTCCAAAATGCCAATTCTCACTAAACTGATCCATAGATTCAATACAATTCCAATCAAATCACAACAGGGTTTCTTTACAAAAACTGACAAGCCGATTTTTAAAAGTATATGGGAAGACAAATAGATAAAGGAAAGACCTACCTGGATGGTCAATAACAGTACTTGAACAATTGATTATCTGTGTGAAAAAAGAAGAACCTGACACTCAAAATGAGTATAGACTTAAATGTAAAACCTTATATGTAAAACCAGAAATATACCTTTCTGTATAGCAGGACAAAACATTTTGGACATTGAACAAAGATTTCTTAGATGCAACACCAAAAGTATGATTTACAAAGAAAAGTGATAAATTGGACTGCAACCGAATTAAAAGTATCTTCTCTTCAAAATACACTGTTAAGAGAGTAAAAATGACAGAAACAAAAAACAGATCAGTGCTTGCCAGGGGCTGAGAGTAGAAAGAGGAATTGACTACAAGGGGCCTAAGGAAACTTTTGAGGTGTTGAAAATGTTCTGTATGTTGATTATTGTGGAAGATCCCTTGTATGCACTTTCAAACTTCACAGAACTCTGTATGTAAGAAAAGCAAATTTACCGTAAATTATACACCTGTATATGACATATTATGACATACTGCATATCTATGTTCATACATATGAATATGTATTTACCATCTGCAAATTGTACCTCAACAAATGTGACATATATATCTATATGTCTATATATTTTACTACCTGATGTTTTCTTGAGTTAAATCTATACTCAGTGTACTTTCTTTCTTTCCAAGAACATCAACAAGAAGAGCACAGCTTTGGCACAGTTACACTAAGCAGGCCAATGGAAAAGAATACAAAGTCATGAAAAAGACCAACATAACACTATTTATGTTAAAGGTGGTATGGCAGAGCAGTCCTTACATAAAGCCTTTTGTATGAATTTTATTGTGGCAATCTGACATCTACATAAAAAAAAGTACAATTTAACTCCTACCTCATACCATAACAATAATCAGTTTCAGACAGATTATGAACCAACTGAAAAAAATAAAGTTTATAGGTGATAACATAAGAGATTATTCTTATGGATTTGGGGTAGGAAATAATTTTTTAAACAGGACATAGAACATGGTCATCATGAAGGAAAAGATTGATAAATTGAACAACATGAATATTAGTAAATTTTGCTCAGCAAAAGGCACCATTAAGAGAGTGAAAAAGCAAGGCACAGACTGAAAGAGGATCCTTACCACACATACAACAAGGGGCTTCTATCCTTAACATATAGAAAGCTATTATAAAGAATAAGACAGAACAACTAATAGAAAAATGGACAAGAGATTTCAAATGCATTTCACAAAGAGGATACCCAAATGGCCAATAAATGCAAAAAGGGTATTCAAGCTCACTCATCATTTGAGAAACTCAAGTTGAAACCACAGCGAGATACCATCTTACACCTACTACCATGGCTAAAATAAAGTGACTGGAAAATCACGTTTTAACGAAGGCATGAAGCATAAGGAAAGCCTAGATACAGGGAGTTGCTATCACAATTATCCCCAGAAAAAAGATACAAGTTGAGGAAAGACTGATCTAAACAGGCAGCAGCAATGTGATGGAAGAAAAGGAACATCTGTGAGAAGGCAAAAAAAAGAATTGCCAGACATTCTTAACTTATTAGATGCAAAGGAAAAGGAGAAAGAAACAAGGCAATAATGTTTCAAGCAAATAAAGAAAACTTAACCATCACATACTTCAAGGAATTTTTATCTTCTTTTATTATTAAAAAAAAAAAAACAAACAAACATGAATTACAATTAACACTTTGCCAGGTCTTTATCATACCCAGAAGTACTTCTGTTGTACATGTTAAGCACTGTAGCAGGGATGGTGCACATTAGAATCCCTACATCCATGCATTTATAATTTATTATCTAATTATAATAAAATTATATAAATTATATATATATTCGACCTTCATTCACTTGTATATGTTTGCATATATATGCAAATACTGATATTGTCTTATAAATTTTTCAATTTAGTCACCAAAACAATATTCACTTTTGATAAAAATTTACTAATTATGTAGACCAGTAAACCACAGCCTTGAATGATCCAATCTTGCACTATTTTTCTCTGTTGGACTGAAATCAATTTCCCAAGACTTTATCAAGCCTAATTAGAAAGGTTATTAGAGTCCATTCACTTAAATATTTCAAGTCTAATTTAAGATGCATCTTATTTATTTTATGGTAAATTCCATTTGGCTGCTTATCATTTAAAATTCCCAGGCCACTAAACTCCAAACATAAGACCCAGCTGCTTTATGTCTCAAGTGAATGGTTACTGGTCAAAGGACATGTTCTAAAAGTCAAATAGTTGAGTATGAGTCAGGCTAACTCTGCCCCGGGCAGAATTTGGAGACAGCACATTACTCCTACGAAACTTTATTTTATTCTGATGTTTTGTTCTTTAGAATCTTTCCATATAAAAATTTAATCCCACTTTTCCATCCTCCTAGTGTCTTTGCATAATTCCAATGTTTCTTCCAGCTTTGCCTTCATCACATTCGCTCTGATGCCACATGCTCTAATGTCTGAATTTTTCTCTCTTCAAAACTAACCAATACCCTCACATTTGTGTTAGTTAACAAGTTAGATGAGGTGTGTTAATGATTGACATTATTTTACTGAACACTATTGAGAACACACTTCCTAAAAAAAAAAAAATTCAACAAATTAAAAATTCAGATAAAGGGTATTCTTGGAAACAAAGACATTAAAATAATCAGGTGTTAACCTTTCGTCCATTTAATCAACAGTTATTGGCAATGTTTGTTTTATGGAAAATGTCTAAGTTTAATAATTCCATATAGGAAGGATAAAGAAAAGAAAGAGAAGGCAATAAATATATTTTGAATTGAGGGCATAGGAAAGATTATGTAGGAGATTATAGTTGGTATGGTTATAGCCTGAAGACAGTAGACTGAAGAATGATTATCCTAAAGAAATAAAGTAGTAGGAAGAATACAAACAGAGAAGATAATTTACAAACACAGAGGAGGAAAAAAAAACAGAAAGAAAAACCTGAGAGTCATAGATTTATAATTTCTAGCCAAGAACTCTCTATATTCTGGAATGAAAATTCAAAAGTATAACTTCACTTTTACTTAAATGAAAAAAATGTTGACATTTCATAAGACATTAAATGTACTAAGAAAGCAAATCATTTGGAAATGAAGTGTTTCAAACTTCACTTGATGGCAGAAAAAAATGAGGCTGGCATTTAAGAAAATTTATTTCGTCAATGACTTTAGAAGCTCCCCTCTAAATTATCTTTATCTCAAACAAACAACAGAACATATGTATTCTGACTTTTTTTCTTAGTCTTTATTATGGTCCATTCTTCTGAGTTCCCCTGATGAAAGAGTACCCACATTAAGAAAACAGATGAGCTCAGAGTACAAATGTTTTCTGTTCTTTACAACACATAGATGTCAATTGAAAATTAAAATTTTCTTAATCTACTGCAAATAAGTATTCAGAACATTTCTCTAATAACCAAAAACTATCTATCAATAAGGCACTTGAAATATAATGCCAATATTTATACAGAATAAACACATATGAATTACATTCATAGTGTGAACTTCGTATTCTTCAAGCCCCTGCTGTGGTGAAAGCAGGCTCCCCATAGTCCATGCTACTAGTGGTGATGTGAAGGAAGAAATCCAGCAGAGAGGACTGGACTGAGAATCTCAGACACAGAGTTTTTCTCCCTGAACCCAACTCAAAAAAAAGTTGGCACCTGAGAAAGGTATACAAAATGTTTTTTGGAAGGAAATGAGTTCATACTACCTTGCAGCGTCACTCCTACACTCCAGTCCCTGTAGGAAATGTATGGCCCTTTTTAAGGCTTAAAATTTTTACTCTCTGTCACAATGGAACCAAATGGAGGGGAAAAAGCTGTGTTTTGGGGCTGTAACTTTTGGTTCATTTGTCCTGTTTGGGGAAAAAGAAATCTCCAAAGTTTCAACTACACATTAATACAGGCTCCACTAACCAACACAGGACTAAAAATATTCAGCCATATATTGAAAAGCACCATTTTCATCTGATTTTTCTTCGAGGGAAGGACGAGAACTCGGGTAAAAAGCAGAGCTGGTCATGAAGAGGGATATATGGATTAATATTTGGAGAAAATGATGTCATGCAAATTGTAAAACTCAAATATATTAGCAAATAAGATATCAAATCTGAAGGAAAAACTCAAGTTAAAGGGAAAAATAATAAATTCCAGAAGTTAAGGGATGCTTTAAAATATTGCTAAAGAAATTTTAACATCATTAATACTAAAAGCTAATCAAAATGTGGAGAAAGAAACATAGACTGAGAGATTCCATCAGAAGCTCTAAATCTTCCCACCAGCTTTCCACATACCCTTTTTACCAATGCTACTATGAATGTGTCTGATTCTTAAAGAGTCTAGTGAATGTCAATGTCAGCAATACCAGGGACCATCTCAAGCAAATATGAACTGTACTAAATTTTTTCTAACTGGAAATATATTTAGATTGTATTTAAAAGAGATATGACCTTCCTGGAATTTTTTTCTATACCCTTTAAAAATTTTAATCTAGACAAACATAAATTGATAATCACACTATCAAAGCTGCAAAAAAGCAGAAAAGTAAAGGGAAGGAGAAGGCCCCCATCTTTGCTGTTCTGCAGCCTCCATGAGTGACCTATCCAGGTGCAGGAACAAACCAGATAAATAGGGCCTGAAGTGAACCCCCAGCAAACCATAGCAGCCCTAGAAGAGGGACTTGACTATTCAAAGAAAAACAAACAGAAAGCAACATCATTATCATCAACAACTACAACAAAAGTCCCCAGAACAACTTCATCCAAGGGTTAGCAGCCTCGAAGATTGAAACTAGAAAAACTCATGAACATCAGAATGAATCCATGAAAAAAATGCTGCAAACCCAAAAGGCCAGAGTGCCTTTTCTCCTCCAAATAATCACAACCCCTCTCCAGCAAGGGTGCAGAACTTGATGGAGGATAAGCCAGATGAATTCACAGAAGTAGGCTTCAGAAGGTGAGTAATAACAAACTTCACAGAGGTCATAGAGCATGTTCTAACCCAATGCAAAGAAGCTAAGAACCTTCATAAAAATTTAGAGGGGCTGCCAACTAGGATAAACAGTCTATGTTGGAACATAAATAACCTAATGGAGCTGAAAAACCTAGCACAAGAACTTTATAAAGCATACACAAATATCAATAGCTGAACTGATCAAGCAGAAGAAAGAATATTAGAGATGGAAGACTTATCTTGCTGAAATAAAGTGGGCAGACAAGATTAGAGAAAAATGAAAAGGAATGAACAAAATCTCCAGAAATTCAGGAAATACAGAGAACCCCACTGAAATATTCCATGAGAAGATCAACCCCAACACACATAATCATCAGATGCTACAAGGTTGACATGAAGGGGAAAATGTTAAGGGAAGCCAGAAAGAAAGGTCAGGTCACCTAAAAAGAAAAGCCCACCAGACTATAAGATCTCTCAGGAGAAATTCTACAAGCCAGAAGAGAATGAGGGCCAATATTCAACATTCTTAAAGAAAATAATTTTCAACCTAGAATTTCACATCCAATCAAACCAAGCTTCATAAGCAAAGGAGAAATCTAATCCTTTTCAGACAAGCAAATGCCAAGGGAATTCATCACCACCAGGCCTGCCTTGCAAGAGCTCCTAAAGGAAGCACTAAATATGGAAAGGAAAACCCTGTACCAGCCATTGTGAAACACACAAAAATATAAAGACCAGTGACAATATGAGGAAATGGCATAAACTAGCTTGCCAAATAGCCAGCCAACATTATGATGACAGGATCAAATTCACACATAACATTAGCCTTAAATGTAAATGGGCCAAATGCCCCAATTAAAAGACACAGACTGGCAAATTGGATAAACAGTCAAGACTCATCAGTTTGCTGTATTCAGGAGACCTATCTCACATGCAAAAACACGTAGGCTCAAAATAAAGGGATGGAAGAAAATTTACCAAGCAAATGGAAAAAAAAAAAAAAAAAAAAAAAAAAAGATAGGGTTGCCATCCTAGTATCTGGCAAAACAGACTTTAAACCAACTTTATTAGTCCATTTTCATGCTGCTGATAAAGACATATGTGAGACTGGGCAATTTACAAAGAAATGAGCTTTAATGGAGAACTCACAGTTCCTCATGGCTGGAGAAGCCTCACAATCATGTTGGGAGGCAAAGATAAGCAAGTCACATCTTAAAAGGATGGTGGCAATGGGGGAATGGAGACAGCAAACCACCATGGCATGTAGGTACCTATGCAACAATCCTGCAAGATCTGCACACATACCCCAGAACTTGAAGTACAATAAAAAAAGAATACAGTATATAATATCTATAACACACAAAATACATGTGAATCAACTTTTAAAAAAATGATGGTGGCAGGTAAAGAGAGCTTGTGCAGAAAAATTCCCATTTGTAAAACCATCAGGTCTCATGAGACTCATTCACTACCATAAGAACAGCAAGAGAAAGACCCACCTCCAAGATTCAATCATCTCTCACCAGATCTCTCCCACAACAAATGCAAGTTATGGGAGCAACAAGATGATATTTGGGTAGGAACACAGAGCCAAACAGTATTACTCTGCCCCTGGTCCCTTCCAAATCCCGCATCTTCACATTTCAAAACTGATCATACCTTCCCAACAGTCCTGTAAGTCTCAACTCATTTCAGCATTAACTCAAAAGTCCACAGTTCAAAGTCTCATCTGAGACAACACAAGCCCCTTCCACCTATGAGCCTGTAAAATTAAAAGCAAGTTAGTTACTTGGGTAAATACAACCATTCCAAATGGGAGAAATTGGCCAAAACAAAGGGACTATAGGCCTTATGCAAGCCTGAAATCCAGTGGGGCAATTAAATCTTAAAGCTCCAAAATGATCTCCTTTGACTCTGTGTCTCACATCCAGGTTACACTGATGCAAAAGGTAGGTTCCCATAATCTTGGGAAGCTCTGTCCCTGTGGTTTTGCAGGTAACATCCTCCTTCCCAGCTGTCATCACAGGCTGGCATTAAGTGTCTGCAGCTTTTCCAGGCACATGGTGCAAGCTGTCAGTAGATATACCATTCTAGGGTCTGGAGGATGGTGGCCCTCTTCTCACAGCTCCATTAGGTTGTGCCCTCTTAGGGACTCTATGTGAGGGCTCCCAGCCCACATTTGTCTTCTGCACTGTCCTTGCAGAGGTTCTCCATGAGGAACCCACCCCATAACAAACTTCTGCCTGGACATCAAGGCATTCCCATACATCTTCTGAAACCTAAGCAAAGGTTTCTAAGCCTCAATTCTTGACTTCTGTGTACTCACAGGCTCAACACCACATGGTAGATGCCAAGGCTTGAGGCTCCCATCCTCTAAAGCCATGGCCCAAGCTCTCTGTTGGCCTCTTTCAGACACAGCTGGAGCAGCTCGGACACAGGGCACCAAGTTCCTACGCTGCACACAGCTTGTGAACACTGGGCCCAGCCCACAAAACAACTTTTTTCTCCTAGGTCTCCCAGCCTGTGATGGGAGGGGCTGCCATGAAGATCTCTGACATGGCCCACAGAAATTTTCCCTGTGGTCTTGGGGATTAACATTCAGCTCATTACTTATGCAAATTACTGCAGCCAGCTTAAATTTCTCCTAAGAAAATGGGATTTTCTTTTCTATCACATTGTCAGGCTGCAAATTTTCCAAACTTTTATGTTCTGTTTCCCTTTTTAGACTGAAGGCCTTTAACAGCACTTCAGTCACCTCTTGAATGCTTTGTTGCTTAGAAATTTCTTCTACTAGATACCCTAAATCATCTCTCTCAAGTTCAAAGTTTGACAAATCTCTAGGGAAGGAGCAAAATGCAAAAACATAACAATCACCTTTGCTCCATTTCCGAAGCAGTTCCTCATTTCTGAGACCACCTCAGCCTGGATTTCATTGTTGAGTTAACATTAGAGAGGTAGCAGACAGCCAAATAATACAGAGCCAAGTAGGCCTTTTGTAAGGACTTTGATTTTTACAAAGCATAAACTGGAAAACCAAAATGGAAAGCCAAAGCAGGTTTTAAGTAGAACAACGACTGACTTCATTTCTTTTTCAGAAGGATCATTTTAGCTGCTACATGGTAAACTGGCTGCATTAGAACAAGGGTGGAAGCAAGACTCTAGTTTGTAATAACCCAGATGGAGGAAATGCTGGCTTGGACTCGGGTAATCACAAAAGAAGCAATGAGAAGTGGTTGGATTCTGCATGTGTTTCACACTGTGCCATCAGGAATTTCTGATGATTTGGGTACGGGATTTCAAAGAAAGGAATCAATGATGTCTTCTAATTTTTTGTCTTGAGCAACTGGAGAATGGAGTTGTCATATACAAAAGGTGTAAGATGACAGTGGAAATGACAGGTTGAGCAGAGCGTGAAAGTAGGCTATTAGTCTGGGGTCTAAGGAAATCATCAGAAAATAATAAATTTGGAAGTGGTCAGTTGAATTTAAAGCCAGGGAATAAATAAATTACCTAGAGAGTAAAGTAAATAAAGAGAAATGATTCAACAACACAACCTTTGGAGGGTCTCTAATCTTTGAAGATTGCAAAGTAGTAAAAGATCCAATGAATAAGGCTAAGAAGGAACACCTGGTGAAATGAAGAAACCTGGAAAGGAAGGTTCCACTAGAGCCTAACTAAGGGTTTTAAGGATAGACTAGCTCTGTCTGATGCTTCTAATAGGAGGGAAAGATGAGAGTTGACATTTACTTTCTAGAAGATTTGACTGCAGGAAAATAACTGATGACCTTGATAAGGAGAATTTGGCTGAAATGATAAAGACAAAACTCTTAATTGGAGTGGGTTCAAAAGAGAATGTAGCTCTCCATATTAGCATTAGGTCAGTCTTACCCAATCCAGAAATTTAAGGTTAATCCCTGATATTGCCCTCTTTACCATCTACAGTTAATGATTTGGCAAGTTTTATTGATTCTGCTTATAAACATGTCTCCATTGACTTCTTTCCATGACTGCTGTCACCATCCAAGACTCTTATCTAAGCCAACATCATCTCTTATCTGCACTTCCTAGGTGGCCCCATAGCATCTACTCTTGCTCCTTTCTAGTCCATTCTACACACACACACACACACACACACACACACACACACACACACGCACGCACAAAAGAATTCTTTAAAAAATCGGATCCAACTATGTAACTTACCTGCTTAAAATCTTTCAATGTTTTTCACCAGTCTTAGAATAAAGTTTAAATTCTTAAAACACATACCCAGACCGGGCACAGTGGCTCACACCTGTAATCCCAGGATGGCAGGAGGCCAAGGTGGGCAGATCACAAGGTCAAGAGATTGAGACTATCCTGGCCAACATGGTGAAACCCCGTCTCTAGTAAAAATACAAAAATTAGGTGGGCGTGGTGGCGCATGCCTATAGTCCCAGCTACCCAGGAGGCTGAGACAGGAGAATTGCTTGAGGCAGGAGGCGGAGGTTGCAGTGAGCTGAGATCGCGCCACTGCACTCCAGCCTGGCACCTGGCAACTGAGCGAGACTCTGTCTAAAAAAAAAAAAAAAAAAAAATACCCATAAATGCAGTTGTTCAATGTCCAGAATTTTCTCCTAATATTTATGTCTATTCCATGTGGCCCTGCCTTGAAATGATTCTCCTTCCTGAGAATTTGAAACCTGAGAAAAATGGCATAGACATCAAGAACTATAGTTAATTCCTGACTCTACTTAATGTAAGGGCCCCAGAAAAAATTCATGAGCAGACCCATTTGTAGTACTTGCAGGGCCCAGAGTAAAAAGTACAAATGGAGGCCCACATACTACATGTTAAAATATGTAAAAGTTATAAGCCAAGCTTATAACGTATTAAGTAAAATATATTCTGTCTGCTATCTTTCATAATGACCTGGAAAGCTAGATTCAAATTTAGAATTTTCAGATTCCTGAAAATTCAGAACAAAATGATTCAGAATTCTACCTGAATTCTCTTTCTACCAGGTGTTTCCATACGACCCTTTAAGGGCCTTGTGTGCATGCCAATACATCTCCTCTGACTGAGTCCCCTTCATTGATTGATCAGCAGTGTCTGAGTACCTGAAATGCACCAAACAACGCAGGAGACAATCGATACCACTTCAGCTTTCATGTCCTGTCTCCAAACAAAATCCCTCAAATGGATGTTTCCGGGGTTTTCACTCTAATGGAAGATCCATACAAATTGCAAAAGTAGGAATCAAAATTTTAGACAGAGAAAACCAAATTCCAAGCACCAAGGTGTGATCTAGAGGATGGATGTCTATGGGTAGTCATTTATACTTGGCCCTAAGAACCCCTTCCTCCATGCAGAAGGATATAGTTAAATGAAGGACAAAACAGGACCTTCTGAAGGACAGGGCCTAGGACAAGAATAGCTTTTTCTAACATTTAATGAAAGTACTACCTACATAATATCTTGCAGTCAAGATCCTTGGAGTTGGTCACTATTCTTTTAACAGATAAAACAGACTTGAAATCAACAGCAGTCATAAAGGACAAAGAAGGCTATTAGGTAATAATAAAAGGATCAATTTAACAAGAGGATTTAACTAACCTAAATATATATGCAGCCAACGCTGGAGCACCCAGATTGATAAAATGAGTACTTCTAGACCCATGAAAAGACTTGGACAGCCACATAATAATTGAGAGGAACTTTAACACCCGACAGACAACATTAGACAGATCATCAAGGCAGAAAACTAACCAAGAATCTCTAGTCGTAAACTTAATACTTGACCAAATGGAACTAATAGACATCTACAGAATACTCCACTCATCAATCAGAATATACGTTCTTGTCACCTGCACATGGAACATAATCCAAGACTGACCACGTGCTTGGCTTTAAGCAAGCCTCAATAAATGTTTAACAAATCAAAATCATACTACCCATACTCTCAAACCAGAGTGGAACAAAACCAGAAATCAATACCAAGAAGATCTCTCAAAACCACACAATTATATGGAAATTAACAACTTGCTCCTGAATGACCTTTGAGGAAACAATGAAATTAAGTGGGAAATCAAAAATTTATTTTGAAGAAATGAAAACAGAGATACAACGTATCATGCAGCAAAAGCAGTGCTAAGAAGTGTACAATGCTAAACTCCTGCATCAAGACAGACAGATCTCAAATTAATGATCTAACATTACACCTAGAGGGGCTAGAAAAACAAGAAAAACTAACAAAACTAGCAGAAGAAATACTAAAATCAGAGCAGAACTGAACAAAATTAAGATCCAAAAACGTATACAAAGTGTCAACTAAGTTTTTTGAAAGATAAACCAGATCAATAGACTGCTAACTAAATTAACAAAGAAAAAAGATCCAAACAAGCACAATCAAAATTACAAATTTTTGATTTGTAATGACATTACAACCATTTCTACAGAGACACAAAATATCCTCAGAGATTATGAACTTCTCTATGCACGCAAACTAGAAAATCTAGAGGAAATGGACAGTCCTGGAAAGGCAGCTTCCCAAGAGTGAGTCAAGAGGAAATTGAAACCCTGACCTGACCAACACAATGTTATGAAACTGAGTAAGTAATAAAACCTACCTATCAAAAAGAGCCCTGGACCAGGTGGATTCACAGTCAAATTCTACCAGATGTACTAAGCTGGTACCAGTTCTATTGAAACTATTCCAAAAAACTAAGGACAATATCCTCCCTAACTCATTTACAAAGCCAGCATCACCCTGAAACAAAAACCTGGCAAAGACACAATAAAAATGAAAATATCCCAGATTAACAACAATGAAAAAATCCTCCACAAAATACTACAAAACCAAATCCCACAGCACATTAAAAAAATTAATTCACCACAATCAAGTAGCCTTCATTCCTGAAATAATACAAGATTGGTTCCATACAGGCAAATCAATAAATAATTAACTACATAAACAATTAAAAACAAAGAACATATGAGCATCTCAATAGACATCAAAAAAGCTTGATAAAAATCCAACATCCCTTCATGACAAAAGATCAACAAAAAAGGTATCAAAGAAACATACAATAGGAACCATCTATAACAAACAAAATAATAGGATCCATCTATAACACACCCACAGCAAACATCATACTAAATGGGCAAAAGCTGAAAGCATTCTCCTGGAGAACTAAAATAAGACAAGAATGCCCACACTTCCCACTCTTCCTCAACATATTACTGGAAGTTAGTACTGGAAGTCTTAGCAAGAGCAGTCAGGCAAAAGAAAAAAATAAAAGGCATCTCAATAGGAAAAGAAAAAGCCAAATTATTTCTCTTCAATGAAGATATGATTTTATCTATAAAAAAAAATCAAGAAACTCTGCCAAAATGCTGCTAGAACTGATAAACAATTTCAGTAAAATTTCAGAATACAAAATCAGTGTACAAGAATCAGCAGCATTTCCATATACCAATAGAATTCAAGCTGAGAACCAATAGAATTCAACGAACATGAAATGCAATCACCACCAAAAACATGAAACACCTAGAATCTAACCAAAGAGGGGAAAAGATCTACAAGGAGAATTATAAAACAACTGCTGAAAGAAATTATAAATGACATGAACAAATGGAAAAACATTCCAGGCTTACAGATTAGAACAATCAGTACCATTAAAATGACTGTAGAGCTCAATGCAATCTACAGATGCAATGCTATACCTATCGAACTACCAATGTCATTTAATAAAATTAGAAAAAAATATTCCAAAATTTATGTGGAACCAATAAAGAGTCCAGGTAGGAAAGCTATCCTAAGCAAATAAATAAATAAATAAATAAACAATGTCCCAGGTATTACATTACCTGACTTCAAACTACACTATAAGGCTACAGTAACCAAAACAGCACTGTACTGGTACAAAACAGAAAAACAGACACACAGACCAATGGAATAGAATATAGAACTCAGAAATAAAGTTGCAAACTTACCATCCTCTGATCTTAAACAAAATGCACAGAAATAAACCATGGGGAAGGGACTGCCTATTCAATAAAAGGTGCTGGGATAACTGACTAGCCATATGCAGAAGATTGACAATGGATCCCTACCATTCACCATAGGAAAAAATTAACTCAAGATGGGTAAGATTTAAATGTAAGATTTCAAACTGTAAGAATTCTACAAGAAAACCTAGGAAATATCCTTCTCGATATCAGCCTTAGCAAAGATCTTATGGCTAAGTCCTCAAAAGCAATTGCAACAAAAACAAAAATGGACAAGTGGGACCTAATTAAAGAGGTTCTGCACAGCAAAAGAAACTATCAACAGAGCAACCAACCAACCTACAGAATGGGAGAAAATATTCAGAAACTACACACGCAACAGAAGTCTGACATTCAGAATCCATGAGAAACGAATAAGCACACAGCAAGTAACTTCATTGTAAAGCAGACAGAGGACATAACACTTCTTAACAGAAACCACAAGTGGCAAACAAACATATGAAAAAATGTTCATAACTAATTATCAGAGATATACAGATCAAAATCACAATGAGATACCATGTTAAACCAAAAAGTCAAAAAACAACAGATGCTAGTGAGGGTGCAGAGAAAGGGAATGCTCACATATTTTCATGGGAATGTAAATTAGTTCATCCAGTGTGGAAAACAATTTGAAGATTTCTCTAAGAACTTTAAACAGAACCACTTTTTGACCCAGTAAATCCCATTACTCGTATATACCCAAAGAAAAATAAATCATTCTACAAAAAAGACACACGCATTTGCATGTTCATCACAGCATTATCCACAATAGCAAATACATCGAATCAACTTAGGTGCCCAACAGTAGATTGGATAAAGAAAATTTGTACATACATACTATGGAATACTAGCCAGGCATTAAAAAAGAATGAAGTTGCCCTTTGCAGCAACATGGATGCAACTGGGGGCCATTATTCTAAGTGAAATTAATCCAAGAGCCGAAAAGCAAGTATCATACATTCTCACTTGTAAGTAGAAGCTAAACATTGGTTATACATGGACATAAAAATAGGAGCAATACCAGCCTGGGCAGTATGGTAAAACTCCATCGCTACAAAAGAAAAACTACAAAAATTAGCCAGGTGTGGTGGCCTGTGCCTGTAATTCCAGCAACTTGCAGGACTGAGGTGGGAGGATTGCTTGAGCCCAGTAGGCAGAGGTTGCAGTGAGCCAAGATTGCACCATTGCACTACAGCCTGGGCAACAGAGTGAGAACCTGTCTCAAAAAAAAAAAAAAAAAAGACTGAGGACAACTAGATGGGGGAGATAAGAGGAGGAGCAAGGGCTGAAAAAAAAAAAAACTACCTATTGGGTACTATGCTCACTACCTAAGTGAAAGGGTCACTCATACCCCAAACCCTAACATCACCCAATAAACCCATGTAACAAATCTGCACATGTACCATCTAAATCTAAAAGGAAAATAGAATTTTATTATACTTTAAGTTCTGGGGTACATGTGCAGACCGTGCAGGATTGTTACACAGGTATACACGTGCCATGGCGGTTTGCTGCATCCACCCCTTGTCATCAACATTAGATATTTCTCTTAATGCTATTCCTCAATCCCCCCACCGCTATCCTTCCCTTAGTCCCCCCAACCTCCAACAGTCCCCCGTGTGTGATGTTCCCTTCCCTGTGTCCATGTGTTCTCATTGTTCAACACGCACTTATGAGTGAGAACATGTGGTGTTTGGCTTTCTGTTCTTGTGTCAGTTCACTAAGAATGATGGTTTCCAGCTTCATCTATGTCCCTGCAAAGGACATGAACTCATCCTTTTTTATGGCTGCATAGCATTCCATGGTGCATATGTGCCACATTTTCTTTATCCAATCTATCATTGATGGGCATTTGGGTTGTTTCCAAGTCTTTGCTAATGTAAACAGTGCCACAATGAATATATGTATGCATGTGTTTTTACAAAAGAATTATTTTAAAAAAGATCCCTGGAGCTGCTAAATCTGCCCTGCATATTGGTTGTTCTTTAATCTATAAGTCAACCCAATATCACACTTTTAATAACTCTCCTTTCTCCTATTAAGCCAGACAGAATTGTTTTCTGTTAAACAATTTCTATTCTTTCAAGCAAAATAAACTTAATTCTAAACGTGGCTTGCATGATTTTGCATAATCTGGTTTCTGCCTAGTCTCTAATTTTTCTTCATATTACTTTCCAAATCACTTACTGGACATATAGGCTTCTTTCAGTTTGTCCCGTCCACCTCAATATTTTTTACACATGGTCCTGTCTCTAAGCAAACCTCCTCTTCATCTAACCAATACTTTCTTTCAGGAATCCAATTAAATATCACTTTAGGATGCCTCTCTGCCCATACCCCCATTCAAGCAACACCACATGCTCATCTTATCAAGTCTGTCTCCTGAGCATGTAACACTAGTGGCTGGATTTTTGTCACATCCAGGTCTTCCTGATAGAGCCTAAATGCAACCAGGAAAATTCTGTCTATATTGTTCATGCTTCTCTCCCAAACACCTTGTGCAACACATGATACAGAGAAAATGTTCAATGTATATTTGTTGGGTAAACAAATACATGTTATCACATCTGTCTTGATGCTTTCCTCCCCAATAAACCAAAACTCAATTTTCTTCTTTGCATTCTACATCATATCTAAGTCTTTCCTTCAAACCTAGTTTCTCAATAAATTGTTTTATAGGTACTCAGAGAAATTACCTCTACCTTTATGTCACTGAATAATTATTTTTAATTTTTGTGGGTACATGACAAGTATATCTATGAAGTACATGAGATATTTTCATACAAGTATGTCATGCATAATAATCACATCATGGAAAAGGGGTAACCATCCTCTCAAGCATTTATCTTTTGTGTTACAAACAATTCAATTATGTTGTTAGTTATTTTTAAATGTATAATTAAATTATTGTTGACTACAGTCACTGTTGAGCTATAAAATATAGATGTTATTCATTCTTTTTAACTATTTTTTTTCAACCTATTAACTATCCTTACCTCCTTCCCACACCCTTTACCATGCCCAACCTCTGGTAACCATGCTTCTACTCTCTACATCCATGAGTTCAATTGTTTTGATTTTTAGATCCCACAAATAAGTGGGAACATGCAATGTTTGCCTTTTTGTGCCTGCTTATTGCATTTAACATAATGACCTGCAGTTCCATCTATGTTGTTGCAAACAACAGGATCTCATTCTTTTTTATGGCTAAATACTACTCCATTGTGTATAAGTGTCACGTTTTCTGTATCTATTTTTCTGTTGATGGACACTTAGGTTGCTTCCAAAACTTGGCTATTGTAAACAGTGCTGCAACAAACATGGGAGTGCAGATAGATCTCTCTTAGATAACACTAATTTCCTTTCTTTTGGGTATATTACCCAGCAGTGGGATTACTGGATTCATATGGCAGCTCTGTTTTCAGTTTAAGGAACTTTCAAAACTGTTCTCCACAATAAATGTATAAATTTACATTACCACGAACAGTGGACAGGAGTTTCCTTTTCTCCACATCCTTGCCAGCATTTGTAATTGCCTATCTTTTGGATAAAAGCCATTCTAACTACGGTGAAACGGTATCTTGTTGTCATTTTGTGTTTCTCTAATCATCAGTGATGTTGAGCAAGTTTTCATATGCCTGTTTGCCATTTGTATGTCTTTTGAGAAATGTCTATTCAAATTTTTTGTCCATTTTTTAATCATATTAGATTATTTTCCTATAGAATTGTTTGAGCTCCTTGTATTTTCTGCTATGAATTTTTTATCAGATGGGTAGTTTACAAATAGCTTCTCCAAGTTTGTGGATTCTCTTCACTTTGTTGATTGTTTCCTTTACTGTGCAGAAGCTTTTTAACTTGATGTGATTCCATTTGCCCATTTTTGCTTTGGTTGTCTGTGCTCATGGGATATTACTCAGGAAATTTTTGCCCAGCCCCATGTCCTGGAGTTTCCCTCAATGTTTTCTTATAGTAGTTTCATAGTTTGAGGTCTTATATTTAAATATTTTATCCATTTTGACTTTTGTATATGGTGAGAGACAGGAATCTAGTTTCATTCTTATGCATATCGGTATTGTTTTCCCAGCACCATTTATTGAAGAAACTTTCTTTTCCCCAGTGTATGTTCTTCGCACCTTTGTCAAAAATGAGTTCATTGTAGGTGTGTGGACTTGTTTCTAGGTTCTGTATTCTGTTCCATTGGTCTGTGTCTGTTTTTATTCTAGTACCATGCTATTTTGTTTACTACAGCCCTGCAGTATGATTTGAAGTCAGGTAATATAAGCCCTTCCCATTTTGTTCTTTTCGCTCAGGATAATGTTGACTACACTGTATCTTTTGTTGTTCATATAAATTTTAGGGGTTTTTTTTTCTATTTCTGTGAAGAATGTCATTGGTATTTTGATAGGAATTGCACTGAACCTATAGATTGCTTTGGGTGGTATGGACATTTTAACAACATTGATTTTTCCAATCTATGAATATGGAATATCTTTCCATTTTACGGTATCCTCTTCAATTTCTTCCATCAGCATTTTATCATTTCCATTATAGAGATCTGTCACTTTCCTTTATTAATTCCTAAATATTTAAGGGCCAAAAGGCCCTTTAGTCAGTAGGTGATGAACTATGCCTGGACTAGGTCCTTCCCTTCAAGACATCAAGTTCCCTTTCAGCCCAGGATGTGGCTGCAAATGTTGTCTGGGATCTACAGCCTAGAATAGGGGTCTAAGCACTCTTCCCAGTGTCCTATGCTACTGTGGCTGAATTGGTATCCAGGATGCAAGACAAAGTCCTCTTTATTGTTTGCTCTCTGCTGTCCTTTCCTTAATGATTCACTTTCCTTGCAGTGAGAGCTGCACTGCCTGGAGTTGGGGGAGGAGTGGCACAAGCACTCCCTTAGCCACTCAGACCAGTATCTCCGTAGGTCATGTGTCACCCTGGTTCTCTGGCTCTGAGTCCAGCCCATCACTAAGAGTTGCCTGGGAACTGCAGTTCTTGTGTCCTAGACTGTCTTTCAAGTTTACCTGAGACCCCAGAGTACTATGGCCCACAGTAGTGAGGCTTGCAGAAAGCTCAAGTTCCAGCCACTAGGATGGGTGATTCCTCTCTGGCTAAGGCTTGCCCAAACGTTTCCTTCATGCACAGGCACTGGCTGAGCCCAGTATGGCTCTGCTCTCCACTATGACAGGGCAACAGTGAATTCAAAATAAAGTTTCCCAATCACTGTGCTCTCCCCTACCCCTATCCCGGAATGCAGATGCCTGATGCCCAATGCCACATGGCTGCTGCTGGGGGATGGAGAAGAAGTGGTGTTGGCAATTTAGGACTGTCTCTCCAGCTCTCTTCACTGCTTCTTCCAATGATATGAAGTTAAAACCAGGTACTGTTATTGCTCACCTGACCTTTTGGTTTCTGTGACAGTGCTTTACTGTGTATAGATAGTTGTTATAATTTGGTATTCATCCATGGTGGGGGCTTCTATTTCACCATCTTGTTCCGCCCTCTAGATGAGAAATTATAAGAAAACAAGTATCTACTGTATTAGTCCATTTTCACACTGCTGATGAAGACATACCTGAGACTGGAAAGAAAAAGAGGTTTAATGGACTTACAGTTCCACATGGCTAGGGGCGTCTCACAATTATGGCAAAAGGAAAGGAGGAGCAAGTCACATCTTACATGGATGATGGCAGGCAAAGAAAGAGCAAGCTTCTAGGGAAACTCCCATTTTTAAAACCATCAGATCTCCATCTCCCTACAAAGGATGCAAACTCATCGTTTTTGATGGCCTGGAAGCCATCATTCTCAGCAAACTGACACAGGAACAGAAAACCAAACACCGCATATTCTCACTCATAGACGGGTGTTGAACAATGAGAACACATGGACACAGGGAGGGGAGCATCTCACACTGGGGTCTGTTGGGGGGAAAAGGGGAGGGACAGCGGGGGGTGGGGAGTTGGGGAGGGATAGCATGGGGAGAAATA
>PVKV010018156.1:0-45574 GCA_004027835.1 Alouatta palliata | reverse complement strand
GGGTTCAAGCAATTCTCCTGCCTCAGCCTCCCGAGTAGCTGGGACTACAGGCACGTGCCACCATGCCCAGCTAATTTTTTTTGTATTTTTAGTAGAGACGGGGTTTCACCATGTTGACCAGGATGGTCTCGATCTCTTGACCTTGTGATCCACCCGCCTCGGCCTCCCAAAGTGCTGGGATTACAGGCGTGAGCCACCGTGCCCGGCCAATTTTTGTATTTTTTTTAGTAGAGATGGAGTTTTACCATGTTTGCGAGAATGGTCTCGATCTCTTGACCTTGTGATCCGCCCACCTCGGCCTCCCAAAGTGCTGGGATTACAGACGTGAGCCACTGCTCCTGGCTGTGAAATTATTTTTAAATCGTTATGCTTTTAAAGTTTAATAACTTCAAATATACATGAAATGTACTTGGTAATCATTATTTAAAAGCACCTTTTAATGTTTAGCAATAACATCTCCTCATAGATACTTTAGCTTCCAACATTCTGCAGAAAAGAGTAAAATGTGCCTGAGCAGCAAAATTTAAGTACATAGCAAATAAGAGAAAACCTTAGTTTGCCCTTTAAATAAATGCAGTTTACAAATTAGTATCATAGATATAATTTATTTTAATGTAGGTTATCCTTATTTTTATATCCATTATCTGTATCTTTATTCATATGTATATCCATATGTATGGGTGGACATTTGCAGTAGGACTAATTGGGGGACAGAAGGAAGAAGGGGACAAGTACTTAGGAGCAGTTCAGTATCAATCCATGAATTATTGGAGATTGAACAGTAATTCGGATTTTAGGATAGCTTTGAAAATGGGTCAAGCTTTTAAAAACGCAGCAGCTGGTCAATATAGCCTTTCACAGAGGGACATGCCACTATAGAATTCCTTTGATTGCTGCTTTGTCTAAGAAGAGCCTCAGGCTTTTTTGCCTATAGTTTTGCCCTGTTCAGCATTTTTATTTGCTTTTTGTGTGCTGCATTGGTCTGTTCTTGCACTTCCCAGCTCTTGAGTGCTGTCCCCTCTAGCTGCGCCTCTGGTAGCTTCTGCAGCTCCTTGACTCAGGTGACCCGTGTCAATTCAAAACCTCCTGGGCCTGCCTCTCTTTGTTCTCCAGCACCATTTCTCACTTTGGCCCTTTCATTCTGCTACCTTAGGCTAGAAATCTGCTACTAACTCTTGGTCAATTATAATTCTTTTTCTATCCAGATACAAAAGAGAAACTTTAGCATATAACTCTCCAGATACTTTTCATGCTATTTCACATATTTTAAAAGTACTCTCCTTTCCACTCTTTGCCAGTTAAATCCTTGCCAGATATTCCATATACATTTAAAAATAATGAATCTGTAATCTCTTTTAGGGGAATGTAGTGCAGTAGTTTCAAATTATGGTTAAAATTACTAATGAGTCAGGGAGTACAGTGGATCATAAATAGCATTTTTTTTTAAAGAAATGAAACACAAAAACACTAGAATGCATTGCATATAAAAACGTTTTCTGAAACTTTCATTTTATGATATATATTGTTAAAAACAAAATTTCTTAGGTTGATCGTCAGCATATGTCAAATTTTATTTACTTGCTGGCAAGGAACTAATAAAAGATTATATCCATTCAGAGAGGGTTTGGAAATGGGAGGAATACATAGTTGGGAAACAGAATGTTTATGTAAGCAGTTAGTTTAAAAAAAAGAGGAAGAAAGCATGAAGTTTATTTCACAAGGTCACAGAAACATATCCCTATCAGTTATTACGAGGGTAGCTTGAGGCAGGATAATTTGAGTTGTCTGTATGCTGCTATTGGAAAAACAAAACAAAACAACATCTAAGAAGCAAATGCTAAGACTGTATTTGTGGCCGATAATTAGAGTAACAAGGTTTTATCCATCAACAATTATGTCTGGCAATTAACATAGAAGCATGAACTAGTGTCAAACAGAGATTAGAAGCAGGACAGCAACTAAAAATATATCGATTTAAGCAAATTGCTTGAGTGATTTTCTCAAGTTACAAGAAAATGTACAGAACACAGTTTTTTCATTTCTTAGTTTGAGAATATTTTTCCCCTTTGACAAGAAGTATGTCTGTACTGGGTCATGATAAGAGATGTAGTTGCTGCCATAATGCTCAGTCAAAAAGTCAAGAAACACTCACCTACATGCACTAGATCTCAGACTCCAGATGTTATCATTTTGGAATAAAAAGCTGGAATTTGTTTGATGATTTGAATATTGGTGCATTTAAGCATTCGTTTTAGGATTTTAGCATTCATGGAGTTTAATGTTGAATAACTGGCAGAACCTCATGAAACCCACTAGATTATAGTAAGAGAGAAGGCTTACGTAGAACTTACTATGTTTCAAGCACTTTACTTACATCATTTCACAGCAACTGTATAAGATAGGTGCTTTCCTTAGCCCCCTTTTACAAAAAAGTGAGACACAGGATGAAAGATTGTTAGTGGGCAAGGAGTCAGGATTGAAAAGGTCTTGACTCCAGAGTCTGCACATCTGAGCATGGTGCTGTGTTGAGTCCTCAGATGATGGTCCTGGCTATAGGCACTTCTAGCTTCTGGAAAAGATGATAATAAAAATTAATAACTGACTTGGAGCTTTGGAGTTTCCAGGGGCAAAAAGAATCATTGCGTGACAATGCAGTTTAACATCCCTTGATCCACCCGCTTGGTCCCTTTGATTTATTAACTGCATTGAAGCATAAATGCCAATAGGAACTAGGCATGCTAGTGGCAGCAGAGTTGAAATCCCAGAATTGGGGATTTTGATATGAAAATTTTCAGTAATTCAGAGGACTAAAATCTCCATGCCACAATACTTTGGAGGTAACTTCACAGCTTTGAAAATCTTAATTTCTTGAGTGTACGAGGTAGAAATTATTCTATCCTAGTTGAAAAAATTGTCTTTAATAGACTATAAGAGAATCACATTTCAAGCTATTCACCGGAACTTTGTACAAACTGAGCATCTTTTGAACAACTTCAAAATCTTATAGGGACAAACACCAACTAAGCTGCTAGGGACTATCATTTTAATGAACTGCCCAGGCAATAGCTTTAAAAATAGCTACAAAGCATGGTTTATTTAAGTCAGAGAGATATACTACTACGGTTTAACTGTAAAAAGATGTAACCATGGCTAAAGCTTTGATTGCTCAGATTTGTCTCCAGATTGTACCTTAGGACTTCTAGCTTTATCCTGTCTCATCTTCTTGCTCTTTTTAGAATCCAGCATTCCTAGAAGGATCTAGCCCATTTGAGGATCAGAATAAAATTGGAATTATGTTTATAACTTGGGAAGGCTCAAGGAATAAAAGTCATAGCTAATAGGGAGGAGGGATCATAAGGAATCAGTAGTTGGCCCTTCCTTTAGGCACCTGAGAAATTAATTTGGAGGGAATCAGTGCTGCTATAAAGGTTGTTGTGGGGGTTGAGTTTGGGCTGACATGGCTGCAGCTGCCAGCTGGTGAAGGAGGAACAGGGAACTAGGCTCTCCAATGCATATCTAGGATAATACTCACTGCCCTCCATTGGGCTGCTGTGAAGCTGAGAACTGAGTGGACCACACTTCCCACAGCTTTTTGCTCACATTACAAGGCTTGGAAGGGTCCTGCCCTCCCTGATTGCAGGCCCAAGGTGCTGTTTTGAGAGTTTAAAGCTGGGCTGTGCCCCACCTTCAGGCTGAGTTTGAGTTGATGTGGCAGCAGCTGCTGCCTGACTAAGGAGGGATAAGAAAACCGATCTCTCCTATGCATATCTAGGACAGTACCCACCACCCTGCTGCAGGCTGCTGTGAGATCAAGACTCAAGCAGACTGCACACTTCACAGCTTCTTGTCCGTGCTGCTCTACTGAAGGGAAGCCCACCCTCTCTGGTCACAAACCCACAGCCAGCAGCATTTTGAGAGTTTAATGTTGGGCTATACCTTACCCCTAGGCTGAGTTCGAGGCAATGTAGCTGTAGCTTCCACCCAGCTAGGAGAAGAAGAGGGGAGACCAAACTCTCCTAAGCACACTTAGGACAATACCCACTACCCTGCTATGGGCAACTGTGGGACTGAGGACTAGTCCACTCAACCCAGTGCAGCTACCAAGAACACCAACACAGACTCCTTGGGTCCTAGTGGGTTGCCATCACTGCTACAGCCACCACTCATATAAAAGAAGCTACCTAGGAGCTTGAGAACCTGCCCACACATCTGGCCCACTGCTCCCACTACTAACTTCTTCTTTTTTTTTTTTTTTAATTATTATACTTTAAGTTCTGCAATACATTTGCAGAACGTGCTGGTTTGTTACAAAGGTATACATGTGCTATGGTAGTTTACTGCACCTATCAACCCATCATCTAGGTTTTAAGATCCCAGAGAAATCTGAAAACCAATACAAAGTAGTCAGAAAATCAATTCAGGATATGAATGAAAAATGTACCAAGGAGATAAATATCTTTAAAAAAAAAAAAAAAAGAATTTCTGAACTAAAAAAATTATTGAAGGAAACACAGAATACACTTGAAAGCTTTAGTAACACACTAGACCAAGGAGAAGAAAAACTGTCAGAACTTAAAGACAGGTCTTTTGAGATATTCCTGTCAGACAAAAATAAGAAAAAAAAAAATGAAAAAGAATGAACAAAGCCTTTGAGACATCTGGGACTATGTAAATCCACAGAACTTATGAATTGTTGGTATTTCCAAGGAGGGAGAGAAATAAAAAAGATTAGAAAACTTACTTAAGGACATAATTGACGAAAACATCCCAAATATAACAAAAGAGTCAGTCATTCAGATACAGGAGGCCCAGCAATCTTCAGACAAATATGTTGCAAAAGGACTTCATCATGGCATATTATCTTTGGAATATCTAAAGTCAAAGTGAAAAAACACGTAAAATTAGCAAGAGAAAAGTGTCTAGTCATCTATAAAGGAAATCTCAGTAGACTAACAGTGGCCTTTTCAGCATAAATCTTACAGGCCAGAAGAGAATGCAATGGCATTTTCAAAGTGCAGAAAGAGAAAACTGGTCAGTTAATAATCTTAGATACTGCCAGGATAAACTTCATAAATGAAGGAGAAATAAAGTCTTTCCCAGACAAGCAAATGTTGATGGAATTTGTTACGTAAATTGGCCCATAGGAAATGCCCAAAGGGGTCTTAAATATGAAAACAAAAGATTGATATTCACCACCATGAAAACACGTAGAAATGTAAAATTCACAGTTCTTATAAAACAGTCACACGAAAGAGGAAGAGAAAGAATCAGATAGCAGACAGAATCTTATCAAACCACAAAACAAAATGAGAAAAAGAAACCATTTATAAAACTTGAAAACAATGTAACAGGAACAAAGCTTCATGTATCAATATTAACCTTGAATATAAATGAATTAAATGCTCCACTTAAAAGATACAGATTGGCAGAAAACCATGATCCAACCATATGCTACATATAAGAAACTCACCTTACTTATAAAGACACATAATAGACTGAGAGTAAAGGGGTGAAAAAAGACATTCCAAAGGAATAAGAACCAAAAGCAGGTGGGAGTAGCTACATTGTGCTAAACAAAACCAACTTTAATAAAAAACAATAATAAATGACAAAGATCATTATATAATGATAAAAGGATCAGTTCAGCAAGAGGATGTAACAGTCTGAAATACATATGCATACAATATCAGAACACACAAATTCACAAAACAAATATTAATAAACCTAAAGACAGCAATAGACAGCAATACAATATTACAGTGGACAACTTTAACATGTCACTCACAGTACTAAATAGATCATCAAGACAGAAAATTAACAAATAAATATTGGACTTTATATGAAATTAATTTCACTGACATTTACAGAATATTTTACCCAACAACTACAGAATATTCATTCTTTCTATCAGTGCATGAAATATTCTCCAAGACAGACCACCTATTAGGCCATTAAAAAAAGTTTTAACAGATTTTTAAAAATGAGAATTCTATCAAAGATTTTATCAGACTACAATGGAATAAAGCTAGAAATCAATAGTAAGAGGAGCTCCGAAACCATACAAATACATGGAAATTAAACAGCATGTTCCTAAATGATTACTAGATCAATGAAAAAATTAAGATGGAAATTAAAATTTTGTTTTGAAATGAATGAAAATGAAAACACAACATAGCAAAAACCTGTGAGATATAGCGAAAGCAGTGCTAAGAGGGAAGTTCATAGCATTAAATGCCTACATCAAAATGTAGAAAAGTCATAAATTAACAACCTAATGTTGCACTTCAAGGAACTAGAAAAACAAGAACAAACCAAACCCAAAGTTAGCAGAAGAAAAGAAACAACAAAGCTTGGAACAGAACTAAATGAAATAGAGACTAAAAAACAATACAAAGGATCAACAAAATGAAAAGTTGATGTTTTGAAAAGATAAACAATTGACAAGGCACTAGCTAGATTAAGAAAATAGAAGATCCAAATAAACATAATCTGAAATTTAAAAGGAGACATTACAACTGATATTACAGAAATACAAAAGATGACCAGAGACTGTTATGAACTATACGCCACAAACTAGAAAACCTAGTGGAAAAGGATAAAATCCTGGAAACATACAATCTCCTGAAACTGAAGCAGGAAAGAATAAAAGTTGTGAACAGACCAATATTAAGTCGCAAGACTGAATCAGTAATTAAAAAAAAAAATCTCCCAGCATCAACAAAAAACCCGGGATGAGGTGGATTCATAGCCAAATTCTACCAAACATACAAAGAAGAACCAATACCAATACTCCTGAAACTATTCCAAAAAAGTGAGTAAGAAGAAATTCTTCCTAACTCATTCTTTAAGACTAGTATTGCCCTGATACCAAAACCAGGCAAGGGCACGATAGAAAAAGCAAACTACAGGCCAGTGTCCCTGATGAATATCGATGCAAGAATCCTCAACGAAATAGTAGCAAATCAAATCCAATAGCACATCAAAAAGATAATATACCATGATCAGGTGGGATGTATCCCAGAGATGCAACGATAAGTCAACATATGGAAATCAAAAATTTGATACATCACATAAACAAAATTCATGACAAAAAGCATATGATTATCTCAACAGATGCAGAAAAAGCATTTGATTAAACTTAGCATATCTTTATGATAAAAATCTTCAACAAATTAGGCATAAAAGAACATACCTCAACATGATAAAGGCATAATTAAGATAAACTTATAGCCAATATCATACTGAAAGGAGAAAAGTTGAAAACATTCCCTCTAAAAACTGGAACAAGACAAGGATGCCCAACATTCTTATTTAAGGTAGTATTAGAAGTTCTCACCAGAGCTGTAAGGCAAGGGAAAAATATTAAAGATATACAAATTGGAAAAGAGGAAGTCAAATCACTTCTGTTTGCTGATTTTGTAGCTAAAAAATCCTAAAGACTCTACCAAAAATCCTCTTAGTTTGATAGATGAATTTTGTAAAGCTTCAGTATACAAAACTAACATACAGAAATCAGTAGCATTTCTATACACAAATAATGATCTAGTTGAGGACCAAATCAAGAAGGCAATCACATTTGTAATAACTCCAAAAAACAATACCTAGGAATATATTTAACCAAGGACATGAAAGATCTCTAAAAAGAGAGTTATAAAACACTGATGAAAGAAAGTGTAGATGACACAAACATGGAAAAACATTCCATGTTCATGATTTGGAAGCATCAGTATTGTTAAAATGACCATACGCCCAAAGCAATCTACAGGTTCAACATATTTCACAGAATTAGAAAAACAATCCTAAAATTCATATGGAACAAATAAAGAGCTAGAATAGCCAAAGCAATTCTAAGCCAAAAGAACAAAGCTGGAGACATCACATTACCTCACTTCAAATTATGCTGCAAGGTTACAGTAACCAAAACAACATGGTACTGGTATAAAAAAATAGACACATCAGTGAAAAGAATAGAGAGCCCAGAAATAAAGCTATATACCTTTAACCAGCTGTTTTTTGACAAAGCTAACAAAAAATATACACCGAGGAAAGGACACCCTGTTTAATAAATAGTGCTGAGAAAATTGGATAGCCATTTGCAGATGAATTAAACTAGACCCATACATAGCACCAGATGCATAACTTAAGATGGATTAACAATCTAAACATAAGACCCGAAACTATAAAGAAATTCTAGGAGAAAACCTCAAAAAATTTTCTGGATATTGACCTAGGCAATTTATGACTAAGTCCTCAAAATCAAATGCAACAACAACAAAAAATAGATAAATGGGACTTAATTAAACTAAAAAGCTACACAGCAAAGGAAGTAGTCAATAGAGTAAACAGACAACTTGCAGAATGGAAAAAAGAATTGCAAACTATGTATCTAACAAAGATCTAGTATCTAGAATCTACAAGGAACTCAAGCAGCTCAACAAGAAAATAAAACACTACCATTAAAATGTGGACGAGAACATGAACAGACATTTTCCAAAAGAAGATATGCAAGTTTCCAACAAACATGTAGAAAAGTGCTCAACATCACTAATCGGAGAAATGAAAATTAAAATGACAATAAGACCATCTTACACCAGTCAGAATGTCTATTATTAAAAAGTCATGAAACAATAGGTATTGGCAAGAATGTGGAGAAAATGGAATACTTTTATACACGGTTGATGGTTGTGTAAATTAGTACAACCTTTATGGAAAAATTAGGGCGATTCTCAAGTAACTAAAAATTGAACCACCATTGGATTCAGCAGTTCCACAACTGGATGTATATCCAAAGGGAGATAAATCATTATATCAAAAAGATATCTGCACTTGTATGTTTATTGCAGCACTATTTACAATAGCAAAGATACGGAATCAACCTTAGTGCCCATCAACAGAGGACTGGATAAAGAACTACTCAGCCATAAAAAACAATGAATCATGTCTTTTGTAGTAACATGGATGTAACTGGAGGTCATTATCCTAACTAAAATAACTCAGCCAAATACCGTATGTTCTCACTCAGAATTGGAAGCTAAAATTATGAGTACACATGGACATGCACAGTGGAATGATAGACATTGGAAACTACAAAGAGTGGGAGGGTGGGAGAGGGGTGACGGTTGAAAAATCACCTATTGGGTACAACGTTCACTATTCAGGTGATGAGTACTCTAAAGGCCCAAACTTTGCCAAACTTTAATTAAAAGGCTATTTTATTGAGCAGCTGGACAGTCCAAGGCAAAGTATTCAAAGGCCGTAGAAGACTCAGATGGGTAAGGATGATCAAGTGCAGGAAGTCTAAGCAAGCACAGCACTGAAGAACAAGACTCTGCCAAGTGAAAACACAAACTTGAATAAAACTGAAATGGTTTTTTGAGGTATGTTTATTTAGTGCAGGAATCTGGCCAGTTTAACAAGAGATGTGGACCTAGTGTTCTTTTCTGGAAGACTTCATATCCATAATAAAAGCTAGAATCTGTTTCAGGTCCCCAAACAAACAAGCTGTGCATTTAAGACAAGCTCAGTCCTAACAGGATACTGAAGGAGGAGTTAGGGTTCCTGGAAAAACTACCACGTCATAATAAAAGCAGAAGCCCAATGATCAACTTAGATGTTGGAAGTACTGAAACTCAGGGATCATGCAGAGTCCCAGGGATTACCTCTGAGGTGCTCTGGATTCTGGGCCTAGTTGACCATGTGATTAGCTAGAGCCTGGTCCTTCAGATGGGGCCCAAAATAACATCCAGCTTCAGGGAACTTGGGAAGGCAAAAACTGTCTAGGGGAGATAGGGACTGACATTTGAAATGACTGTTGCGACTCAAAGCGTGGCTGAGAACCAGCAGCATTAGCATCCCCTGGAAGCTCATTAGAAATGTAGAATCTCAATCCAGACCCACTGAGTCAGAATATGCATTGTAATAGTATCTCCCAAGTATTGTTATGCACATTCAAGTTTTAGAAGCACTGGTCTGGACCATTCCTACTAATGCAGCTTACAGTTCTCATGGTGATTCTCCACTGCTGCATCATATAGTAGGTTCCACTGGAAACCTTCTCTGACTTCTCTTGGTACCACCTAAGGCAAAGTTCAGAACTGAAAAGAAACCAAGAGAACATCTATTCAATGCTCACGTATTACAGATGAGGAAGCAAGGTCCCATGTGGGTAAAGTGACTTGACCAGTGCCACAACTCTTTAGTGACAAAAATAGGAATGAGAATCAAACTCCTCTCATCCCTGCTATTGATTTCTTTACAAACACATATAATTTATCTGCTTACTAATTAATAAAAGTTATTGAGTACATACCACATGCCAGCCATTTTGTTAGCTGATTAAGATACTAAGATGAGGAAGTCAGGAAATCAACTTCATCTAGTACAAGAGAACTCTTCTTTCACTCATTCCTAGGCTATAAGGGATTCTTAACATAACACACATTTTAAATACAATAGTTCTCAGTATTTTTCATACCCATATCACTTCTTTGCCATTGAAAAACTAGTCTTTGCAGAAATGAGTAAGGGAGCATTGAAAATTCCGTCATGAGTGTATTATCTCCTCCCGAATTCACTCTGAAGTATGAAGGTGATATAGGATGAAACTTGTCCCTTAAAGAGCGAAGACAAGTTGGGAATAGAACTAAGAATTAGTGGATTAGACAAGGACTGGCTGGGAGATCTAATGGGAAGTCAGCTTGGAATTAGCAGCAGGTCCAAGAGAATATGAAGAATGAGGCACCAAGGAAGGGTGAGGAGCCAGGAGTGATCATGAGCTAAAAACTGCAGTAATAATCCTCATTGTTATTGCTCTAAGCACTTCACATGGTCTCATTGAGTCCTCACATTGATTCATGGAATGGGGATTACACATCTCCATTTTACAAATGAGGAAGCCAGAGGCATGTCAACTTACTCATAGTCTGTGTTTGCATTATGACGATGTAAGAATCATTCATGGCTGAGCCACATACGTTACTGCTTTCTTTATTTCTGCCTTCTTTCCTGAATAAAAAAGTTGCTTTATCTTTAACTTAGAATCAATCATTTGCCTTATTTTTGTTTATTTTGGAATCTCTAATTCTTCCCAAACTTTCTAAGAACTATACAATATTTCCATTTGGTCAAACTCATCAGCTTACTTTCAGTTCCATTGTTTTTTTATTTCTTCAGAGGCATGAGCACCACACTGATTGCTCTTATGGCTCAACTATCATCTTAACAGTCCCATTCATCACCCTCCTGAGAATTCCTTCCCCTCCCTGTAAGTGGGTTCCCTGGGTCTCCTGTTTCTGTCATGAGTTGCTCTCTTGTGTCAAAAGAACACATCATTCAGTTTCCTGAGAAAGGGTGTATTAGAGGTTCTAATTTTTCAAAGTACTCATGAGACTTTACAAAGTGTATTTATGAAAGTCTCTAGTAAAGGATAAGGCATGGAAGGATAAAGAAAGCACAGGTAATCATGCAAGAGATTCAAGATATCCAGGGGCACCTTCCAGGGTCTCAGTTTCATAGAACACAGTTTATTTATAGATTATAAACCACCAAAATATGGCATATCTTGGTCTCAAGTTGCTCTCTTATGTGAGGAGGAGTCTTTTATATTTCTGTGTATGTAGTCAGAAATACGTGTGGGCCCAGACTCAATAACAGAAGTGAAGATAATAGTGAAGCAGGAGTGGCCATGAGAAACAGACCTCTTGGACACCAAACTAGGAAGGAAGCACTGATTTATTCGGTCAGGAGCAAGGCGACATAGTTGTCTAACAGCCAAGCTCATCTAACAAAGAGAAGCTCTGCCTCTATATAGGCTTACAACTCTAGATACTACATGTGAAAGGGTCTTGGGTTTACAGCCTTAGAAATTATATGTGAAAGGGTCTTCGGTTTACAGTTTTAGGAATTACATGTGAAAGGGTCTTGATCCATGGAGTAGGTGTGGGGTGGGGTTTGATCTTGTTTAAGTAACAACAGTGTCTTCCTGAAAGATTCCCCCATACTATGCCTGCTATCTATAGGAAGGTGATTAAAGAGACACCAGTTGGCCAGCCTTTCTTCTATTGAAATGCAGTGTGGAAGTCAAGGGGGAGATGATCCTAGATGCTTGAGTCTCTTTCCTCACGCTCCCCTTTGAGAACCTCACCTATAACATTAGTGAGAGTTCTCACTCTTTATTCTTATTTTCATAATCCTCTGAAGAAATGGATTGACAATAACGGATATAAAACATTTGTGATGTGGTTCTCTGGTCTATTACAGCAGTAAAGAATTTCTTAGCCATTTAGAGGAACAAAGGGGGAAAACGAGAGTAGCAAACACCTATTATTGTTACCACACTTATGATGAGGGTTTTTAATTCTCCTAAGGCTGAGAACCAACCTTTAAACAAGAACTCAGGGTTGAATTTATGCCATACCTGCCCAGGTACGTGTGCTAGTTTGATTATATTCTTAGCTGCGTGACCCTGGTTGTCTATGTGTAGGCAGCAGTCAGTTAGTTTAAATTTTTTAAAGACTCCTCCTTAAGCTGCTAGCAAATAATCTATAGCCAGCCGGTTCTGATAAATCACATTTCTCATTAGAGTTTCTTGTCTGGCCAAAATGGACAGAGCTTTGCCCGTTTCATTAACGAGTATTTCCAAGGCCGCCTGCAATCGGATGATCTGATTGAGCATATAGATAGGAGTCCGGTGTCCCCATGAGCCATTCTCTGCCCATGTGGTCGGCCCATAGTACTCAATAATTCTTTCCGGCGGTCACTTATTATTTTCCCATTTACCTATCTTTAGACATCTTTTCTACCAGGCAGAGTAGACTGGATGTTTTAACAGCCCACTTGTCTTGGCAGACAATAGGAAAAAGGAAGGCTTAATGATGCCTATGACACAGCTACCTATCCATCTTTCAGACAGCTGTACGTGTGCTCTATGTCCGCACATCCAGTACAACCCAGGCGGGGCTGTCCAGTCTCTGCAATACTCAAGCATCCTGTAATTTTGGAAATTTTAGGAGGGGGTTCTTTTCTGTATAGTTTGAGCTCCACCAGGTTACAGTGCCCACTGTTCCATTATACTGTCACTGCCCTAAGCAGCTAAGACTGGAACAGTGAAGCCTGTTCCTTCTCCATCCAAACAGTATTGTCCATTAATTGAAACCTTTAAAACCCAGAAACTGTTGGTTTAAATCCTTTGAACTGAGGTCAGGTCAGGGACAGGGTCAGAGGGTAATAACTCATGGGCTTCCCATGGCCACCTATTATCCATGGTAATTCCCCCACATACATAGCAAGAAGTGACGTTAAGCGAATGAGCTACATTTCAGCAAGTTGGAGGAACAAGTTCTTTGTCTTTTTCGGAAGTTTCAGCATTAGCTTATTTGATATATTATAGAAGGGCTGGTACACTGGCTGGGCTGAGCGTTTCTGGATTTTTCCCTGAATCTGGATACTGACTGCGGGGTCAAGCCCTTTCCCATCAATTCCTAGCATTACACTCTCCCCTTTTTCCCATTTAGGGTCTTGGGGGTTTGTGATTATTAATTCTACTGGGTTACAATGTCCTGAGACACAGGGGACATTACTCCCTGGAATGCTGTCTCTCCCTTTTACAAGATGCACGGGACTATTTGTATTATTTTTCCAAGTGGCCCAGATGACCCATGACCCAAAAAATGCATTTACTGCACCAGCAGGTTTTCTGGCAGATAAACTTACGCTCTTTCACGGAACTTTGTTCCCATCCGAGGGGACCATAGTGCCGCCTACTGTAATGATAGGCATTGATGGCTGCACAGGCATCAAACCCTAGGGTAACCTGTTTTGGGCTTCCCTTCTCCTCTGTTTTAGCTATTGACTTAGTAGGGCTGTTCCCTTGCCCTGTTAGGAGTTTAATTTCAAAAGTCTTATGCGTAGGGGGCTTTGATGGATCGTAGCAGACATCAGTCTGTCCATCCCCTGGATTACACACCTTATACTGAGTACCATTATATAAACAGGTTCCCTTCTGTGTCCCTGTACTTTTATAATAACTGTAGAATGAAAGAGTGGCAGTAACTTTACGTCCTACCTTAGTAACGTGGTGTACACACTGAGAGCATTCTTACTGTACAAGTCCAAACATTAAGAAGAGTGAGTCCCGTGATGAACTTCCTCATGCTTCAGCTGTGGGTGGACCAGCAGCTTCTGGGATGTGGCTGTAACAGGGCTTGTTGTCCTTCTTAAGATGATTCTGCAGCCATTGTCTGGGTCTGGTCTAGCTTCCCAAGTTTCAGCTGCTGCTGGTTTCATGCAGCTGTGGTGGATCCAGGCTGGGATTCCCTCTACCTTTACGGCTGTGGGAGTGGTCAGGATCATGGTCTGGGGTCCTTTCTACCTTGGCTTCAGAGGTAGGCTACATTTCAGTCCTTTATCCACATGTAATCATCTGGTGAGAAAGGGTGAACTGGGGAGAATAAGCTTACAGGACATCTCTCATTTACCCAGGTTGAAATATCCTGAGTGATCTTCCCTAGAGCTTGTAACTGTTGTCCTAGTCTCTCCCCACTCCTGAGGAGTTCCCAGGAGTGCCTGCAATATGAGAGGGGGCCTATGATATAAGACTTCATAAGGGGAATATCCTATCTTCTTAGAGGGAGCGCATCTAATTTTGAATAGCACCAAGAGAAGTGCCTGCACCCACTTTAATCCTGTTTCCTGACACATTTTCCTTAAGCTGTTTTTGATGGTCTGGTTCATTCTCTGCACCTTTCCGGAACTCTGAGGTTGGAAGGCAGCATGCAGTTTCCAAGTAATACCCAAGGCCATTGCCATTTTCCGGACCAAATCTGCCACAAATGCTGGTCCGTTGTCTGATCCGATGTGCAGTGGCAGTCCAGACCTAGGGATGAGATCTCGAAGCAGCACATGGGTTGCTTCATGGGCCTTCTGGCACCCGGGGCAAAGTGGCAGGGTTTTAGGTGTGGCACAGACCTCAATGGTGATGCGAGGATTTTTCACTTTAGCAGGCTCAGGTATTTGGTTGTCCTAGCATTTGTTAACCAATGACGTCCTTTAGTATTCATTAGAGTCACTACTGTATGGGGTGCTTTGATATTCAAATTTTGCCCCAGAGTTGATGTTAAAATCTTCAATTGCCATTTTTTTCCCCTCATTCTAAGAGGCTTTGTTAAATTGCTAGCTCCAAAGCCAGGGCTGACAAAAGTTTCGCTTTCAGTTCCTGCGGCTGCTGGGATCCCCATTCAAAGGGTTCCTTGTCTCCTCCCCACTTTGTCACTTTGTGTAAGGGTTTGGCCAGTACTGCAAAGTTTGGAATCCACAATTTACCGAAACCCATGGCTCCCAGGAACTCTCTTGCCAGCCTCTTAGTTTCAGGTTTTGGCATGTTGCAAATGACTTGTTTCCTCTCTGCCTCTAGGCTGCACTCTCCCTGCTGGATGGTGAACTCCAGATAGCGCACTTGCTGTTGGCAAATCTGGACTTTCTTTTTAGATACTTTATATCCACAGCCCTCCAGGTGCTGAAGTAAGGCATCTGTTTCTTTAGCACACCCGACTGCCTTGTGGTGTCCCCATAAAAGGTCACCAGCATATTGGAGCAGCATGCAGCCTAAGTCCTTAGCAAGAAAATGTGGGCGGGGGGCGTCATGGGCTAGTGGCTCCCCAAAGATGGTGAGAGAGTTCTTGAACTCCTGGGAAGCCAGGTCCAGGTGTACTGGGTGGTCACACCTGTTCCTGGATTTTCCCATTGAAACACAAATAGTTTCTGACCCTCTGAGGCCAGTCCAATGCTAAAGAAGTATTCTTTAAGTCCAATCAAGTGACCAACTATATAATCCCAACCGTGTGCATGAGTTGGGTGCAAGTGGTACAAAGTCATTGTAGTCTGATTAACCAAACACAAGCCCTGAACTGGCCTGGGGTCTTCAGTCCCTGGTCAGGGAGGGCCTCCACTCCTCCCCAGGAACTGTGCGAGCCTTGATAATCCCTGCCTGAGGCAGTTTTAGCTGCAGGGAGTCCTTATTATTGAAGCTCTTAATTTGCATAACAAGTTTTTTCTGAGGAGTGGGGTGGGGCAGTCGGCAAGTACAGGAACTGATGTGTAACTTCCTGGCCTCCCACCGAACAGGTCCGGAGCAAGCAGAAAGACTGTTTTTCTAACACCCCAGTAGCTCCAACTGTAATATTGGGGTTCAGGGGTTCAATGTGCCCTTAGCTCCCCTGAAAGGATGTTTCTCCAGGTTCTTGGCCTCCTGCCCTCTCAAGAATGAGAGGGGACCACGGCGCAATGCGCAGTAAATGCCAGACTCAAAAGTGTTTGTAGAAAGTGATTTATTTAGAGAGAGAGAGAGAAAGAAACAGCTAACTCTCACACTGAATGAGAGAATCCAGAAAGATGGAATCCAGGAGAGGAAAGCAGCTTCCACACTGAGATGGAGTTTGGGAGGGGAAGACAGGCTTCCACGAAGAGAGTGTTCGTGGACGGGGACTCCAGAGGGGAAATCCAGGATAGAGAAAAACAGCTTCCATGAAGGGAGTGTTTGTGGAAGGGGATCCAAACATGGAGTCCGAAGGGGTGTAGAAGAAGGGGACTTTTAACCTGGGAGGAACCCTCACCTTTTCTAAGACCCCTGGCCAATAAAAGGAGTTCCTTAGAACTTCCGCTGGAGTGATTGACTCTTAGTTTCTTCCTGCACTCACGAAATTCAAACATAAACCGTTAAATCTCCTGGATGGAGAGAGATGGGAGGGGGCATGGCACTGGGAAATTCTTGCCCTTAAAACTATACCCCCTTGCGGACCTGGAAAGAGAACACATTCCCTCACAACAATATTAGTTGTTTTCTTTGATGGGGGGTTATAGGACTGTCATCCAGACCTTGGGCTCTTTGGGGGCATATGAACCCAGCCCACTTCAGTCCAGTGGCCTTTCCATTAGACTGAACAGAGCTCCTCCGCTTTCATCTGAATCCTCGTGCTTAGGATTGCCCTGTTCTCCTGTTAACTGGGGGGCACTTTTCCTTCCAATGTCCCAGCTCCCTACAGTAAGCACACTGGTTGTGTTACAGGCGCGAGCAAGTGGATTAGGTGGCTTTCCAGAGGCCCTCCTTTCCCCGCCCTCTTGGAGGTGCTCCTTTAATAGCGGCAGCTATCAAGTCAGCATTTCATCAAGGCTGACGCTCGTTTTCTCTACCACTTTCTCTACGGCTTACCACTTCTCAGTTCACAAACACCTGGTTAGCTATTTCCAATAACTGTGAGTATTCATGCCCACAAATCCTGCTTGTTTCTGCAATTTTCTTCTAATGTCTTCTGCACACTGACTGACTAATGTCATATTTGTCGTGTGTTGGTTTTCAGGGCTCTCAGGATCAAAAGGAGTATACCTATGATAGGCTTTACACAGCCTTTCGTAAAATTGAGTGGGGCTTTCCTCTTTTCCTTGAGTAACCTCAGAGACTTTATTAATGTTTGTAGCCTTCTGGGCTCCTTTTTTTTAATCCTCCCAGCAAGGCTTCTCTGTACGGGATTGGCTTCTGCATGCCCTCCAGGGTGTTTGGATCCCACTGAGGGTCAGTCCCCGGTAACTGGACCCTGACATACTCTTGGGGGTTCTGGTAATCTGCAGGAACATGCTCCTCCAACCATTTAGAAGTGGCTTGGAGTACTCTTCACCTTTTGTCTGTGTTAAAAAAGAGACATAAGCAGCTGGTGGCAATCAGCCCAAGTGGGGTTTGAGTCTGAATAATGGTTTGCAGTAGGTCAATGAGAGCTTGTAGCTTCTCAGTATAAGATGGGTTGTTATTTTTCCAGTTGATAAGATCAGCTGAGGTGAACAGCAGATACGTGAAAACCTACCTTTCTACCATGTGGCTATCCTCATCCACTCCTGTATACCTCTGCTCTCTTAGAGGCATCTGTACCCCTGCCTTGGGTTGCAGACAGGCTGCCAGAGGGGGAGTTTCTCCCGGGAAGCAGGCAGCAATGTGAGGAGTTCCTCCACATTCTCTTTTGTCTACTCTGGGTGGTTTAGGGGTGTGCAATTCTGGCGGGGGTGCTGAGGATTCAGGCCCAGATATGGAGGGAGTCCTTGAGGAGGAGGGGGAATTATTGGCAAAAACTCTTCTGCCATCAGATCTGCCAGGATCTTAGGAGTCAGTGTCTGCCACTGAATCTGCCAGGACCTTCGGAGTCCACATCTCTGTTACTGAATCTGCCAGGACCTTGGGAGTCCACATCTCTGTTACTGAATCTGCCAGGACCTTGGGAGTCCACGTCTCTTGGCAGGTGGAGTGGGGTTTGGGTTTTTCCTAGCTGTCTGTCCCTTCGCCACCTCAAGGTCCCCTTTGAGGGACAGCCCACCCCAAATGCTGGCCAATTTACCTCACATAAAGTCCTTAGCTTCCCTGGTGCCATAGTTACTCCATAGTCTCCACTACAGCCCTTCTTGAAATTTTTCAGCATGGTCCCTAAAGGAGTGGGCTTGCTATGAGTGTGACCCATGCTTATGCACCAAAAAACAGTCCTCACAGTTAAGAGAGTGTTACTCTGCCCACAGCAGTTCCCGCCCAGCAAGGAGCACTATACACTCTCTGATTCACATTTGCTTCAGGCTGGTATAATCACATTTCTTTCTAAAGTATTTCAGATGCCACTTGGCATAAGAGAGATTGTTAATCCTCTCACAACTCCTAGATTGCGAGAGCTCCTCCGTTTAGCCTTAAGTGGTCGTCTTTAATTCCAACCAGCCCCACATGTCACTCGGAGTGTCAGACCCCCTCTAATGGGCCTGATGCTCCCACATTTCACGGCTGATGAGTCCAGTTGGACCCCTCCATTCACTCACACAGTCGCTCTCCTCCCTCCACCCAAATCGAAACCAAAAGCAAAACTTCCAAGGTTAGTTGCTGAAGGAGAGAGAGAGAAAGAGAGCCAAGTTCAAGAGTGCCAAATCCGGCACACGCGGGTGATCAGGCCACGCTTCCACCTAAAGGAAGTGGGCAAGTTTCCCGGGATCAATCCTACGGTGTTTCTGTTGTCCAGATGTTCCAAGTACCCATTCCTTCTCAGTGTTCAGCCACTGGGTGGATCCACACCGAGGGGGCTTCCCAGCTCTGCTCTGGTGAGGCTTTCATGAGGGCCAATACCTGCCCAGGAGTGCTCTCAGGAATTGCATCACCCAAGCACGCAGGAGCCCCCACAGGGAGGCTCCGAAGGACCAGGCAAACCACCTAAGAGGCTTTGCTGGCCGTCTGCCAACCAAAACTCACTTCCTGGTCAGGGAACCAAAATGAAGCAGGAATAGCCATGAGAAACAGACCTCTCAGACACCGAACTAGGAAGAAAGGAGTGATTTATTGGGCCAGGAGCAAGGCAGCGTAGTTGTCTAACAGCCAAGCTCATCTAACAAAAAGAAGCTTTGCCTCTATGTAGGCTTACAACTCTAGATACTACCTGTGAAAGGGTCTTGGGTTTACAGCCTTAGAAATTACATGTGAAAGGGTCTTGGGTTTACAGTTTTAGAAATTGCATGTGAAAGGGTCTTGATCCATGGAGTAGGTATGGGGTAGGGGTTTGATCTTGTTTAAGTAAAAACAGTGCCTTCCTGGAAGATTCCCCCATACTATGCCTGCTATCTATTGGAAGGTGACTAAGGAGGCACTGGTTGATCAGCCTTTTCTTCTATTGAAATGCAGTGTGGAAGTCAAGGGATAGGTAATCCTAGAAGCTTGTGTCTCTTTTCTCACTGGTAGATCCAGATGCCAATCATCAGTATGCATGTTTTCTATAAAAAATGCAGACCACCTGTTACAGGCTGCTCCCCGGTGTGTTTCAGACCCTAGAACAGGACTGCATTAATTACTAGTTAACACATTTTATTCAGGTTTGGCCAAGGGCCAATATCATGACTACATTCCCTTTATATACGAACAAGGTTGCAGCAAACTAACTGAGATTACCCAGGAGGTAAGAAGACCTTGAATGTCTAACAAAAGGTCTTTATTTTAATGCCTAATTTATTGTTTTCTTGGCATAAAATTCTAGGCTGACAAGTTATTTTCCCTGAAGATATGAGGGCATTATTCCACTGTCTCTGGCAATCTTGCATTGCTGTTGAGAAGTCTGATCCCATTCTGATTCCTAGTTCTTTACTTGTGACTCTGGTAGCTCTCAGAATCTTCCCTCCCAGAGGGAAGATTTCCGTACATACTGAAATTCCATGATGTACATTGATGTACATCTGCTGTGCTGGATATTTTATCTGCTGTGCTGGATATTTAGGATGTACCTTTCAAAATGGAAAGTAATATTCTCCAGTTCATGGAAATTTGTTTTTTTAATAATTCCTCCCTCTGATTATCTTAATACCTTTTGGAATTTCTATTATTCAGATATTGAACCAATTGGATTAAGTGTTTACTTTTCTCATCTTTCTCCACAATAATCTATGTTTTTAAATTTAGATTTTACTTTTGGAGAGATGGAGTCAACTTTATATTTTGAATCTTTTATTGCTTATTTAGTTGTTTTGATCATACTTTTATTTTTAAGTGGTCTTCCTTGTTCTCTGATTCTCCCATTTTGATAGTACCCTGTTCTTGTTTCACAGAGGCAATATTGTCTTTCTCTGAGGATATTAACTACAGTTTCATTGGAGTTTTCTCCTGATCTTTGTCTTGTATCTTATTCTGCAAGTTCCCTTCCATTAGTTTTAGTTTTTGCCTTTCATATCCTGTCTAGTGATTCTTGACTGACCATTTATGTTTGAAGTAAGGCACTAAAAACATACTGGATCAGACATTGATTTATGGGCCTCATTATAGGGTAACTGAAGAAGGAGCCAGTAGTTTCACTGGAGGATGCTGAAATTTCAGTATCTGTAGGTCTTTTCTCTTTGACATGTCAGTTTCCCAAAAACGGTTCTCTCAGACTCCTGCCTAATTTACTACCTTCTGAGAAGGGGTTATTGTAGGGTAGAAGGATGTCTCTCATTCAGAATACAGACTTGCACTTAATTCCAATGTTTTTAGTAAAGCACCTGACCTCTGTACCTAATGTCCCTCAGCGTAGATTCTCTGATTTAACGACAGCAGAGAGCAAAATGGAAGTTCAGCCGAAAGAGAAGGCAAGGGAAAGAAGGAGTCTCCAGGTTGCACCCACCCAGATGGGAGGAAGGTTGTCTAATGTCACTCCCTGTTTGCAGTACCACCACCCACTCCTGCCTTGAAAGGTACCTGAGCTTCTCAGGGTTCTCAGTCATGCTTGTTGTTGACATCCCTCTGAAAGCACTCAGGACACAGCCTTTCCTCTCTGCTGCGTCAGCTTTGTTCTTCCAAGTGCTTTCTGTCCTTCACAGTGTTGCTAACATCTTTGTCTGCTTCGTCTCCTCTTATGTACTTTCTGTCCTTGTGGACTTATGCCTTTGAAAAATACCTTTACTCTTAACTTAGTTTACTTTGTGAGGAAGCAGAGGTAAAGGCATGTGCCTTTGGGGTGAGGAGTTTTTCCCTCCCTTTCCAAAGATTTGGGTGTAAAGTCTACCAAAATAATACTGACAATAGATTAGCAGGAGAAAAAACATACAAATTTAGTAATGTGTGTAAGCACAGGAAAATAACAAAAGAATGATTACGCAATTACCCAGAGAAATTCAGAAGCTTATATACCCTTCTTTAGGTATCTTCCTTCAGGGAGAGAGAGATTGGGAATATGGGCAATTTTGAGGGGTCATCAATGATTTTTAGGAGAACTCAATGGACCCAAAGGGCAGACAATAGTTTTTAAATGTTTCTGTTTGAATAGGACCAAGAACAGATAATAGCTTGTGGGCAAGTTATAGGAAGAAGAGGGGTAGCACAACACTGCAAACAAGGGTTCTCTGATTATGCAGGTAAAGTCTCCCAGGCAGTCTATTCAAGCTGCCCTCAGAAGAATAGACGAAAAGTCTGTGTGGTCGTGGTGATGAATTTCAGTCTTTTTTCTTCTTTGGTGCTTAATCTTTCTTTGTTATTATAAGGTCCTTTAAACTGACTGCACCATGGACTACACCATAGTCAAGCCGTGGTGACTCCTGTGACCCACACAACTCCAGATGGCCTCCAGGAGCCAGAAAATCTGAAGTAACAGGAAAACCACAAAAGAATAGCTAGCTCCTGCAGTCCATGATTAACCAACCTTACAACATACCGCCATTGCTCCTGCCTCAACCATTCCTGCCTCAACTGATAAGCCAACCTTGTGACACTGGACCTTGTGACACATCCCCCCGCCCAGCAATACCCTCAGCTTGCAAAACCAGCCTAAACTGTAACTTTCCACTACCCACCCCAAACCTATAAAACTAGCTCCTATCCCACCATCCTCTGCTGACTCTCTTTTCAGATTCAGCCCAATCCCACCCGAGTGAATACACAGCCATGTTGGTCTATTCATTCAGAGCACGCTTAACAGTTATTTAATGAGATTCCTAGAAAGGGAGTTTCAAGACTATTGTACTTCTTTTGGAAGAAATTTTCTTAGGCAGGTATGGGAACCTCCTGAGAGAGTCCCTACCTGTGCTAGGTTAAAAAATCTTGGTTCTGAGATAGCTTCTAAGGCTAAAGTAATTTCCTTTGTTACTTTGAAGCTCTGTTCTCTGAGCCCCAAATACACCTAATTACTAGTTTTGATGGGCAGCTCTGGGCAGTAGCTTTCTTATATCTAAAATGAGGGAATTAGACCAGATTATCTCTAAGGTTCTGTGAATCTCAAACGCTACAAATCCATGACTAAGTAAGTGCTATATCATATGCAACCGACTCTAAGAATTGTCAGAATCCAAACAACAGGGAAATTACTAGAGCATGAATCATCAAGAGAAGTTTCACCTTAGGTGTGGTGGCTAGAAAGTTGCGTGTGGATTGGATAAATGGAGAGAAGAGGAAGGAAACAGCATAAGTGAATGCATAGAAGTGACTATGCCCACCTATGGCAGCAGTACGTGCTGAGAAGTAACAAGGAACAAAGTTGGATGTTCGCCGCATGTATGTTTAGTACTTACTGTAGAGGGCCTTCAAAGGCTGAAATATAAACTTAATTGCAGTACAAAATGTCACTCTTCAAAAATAATATAATATCGTTACTAAATAGTATTTGTTTTTATCCTGCGACCTTTGTGCAATTCTGGTTCACATCATTTCTCTTTTGGGTGAGTTGAAATCCCAATTTTTCTCTTCTAAACAAATATTTTTTAAAATACAGTGATATTATTTTGTGAACTAATGCTGTATTTTTTGAGGTAAACTCTAATTTTGATGTTGCATTTTATATCGGTTTTGTTTTTCTTGTAGGTTTTATTGTTGTATGCATATAATTTGAAGCCTCTGAAGATTTCAGATGTTAGACATTCCACTTTTAACAATGTGTGTGCTGGCTCTTTATGGATTCCACTGAACAGGCAAGTAAAAAATTCCACAACTCTAGTTGTCTTTATTGTTATTTCTCATGAGAATAGACCCTTTCAGTAATTGACAAGGTATAGCATAGGAGACCTGCTAAAAGGCACTTCTAGAAGAATCTCCCTTTTGTTGAGAAGAATATTATATTGCAGTGGTTAAGAGCATGAACTCTGAATCCAGCCTGCTTCCTTCAAATACCAATTGTGTCCCTTATTACCTTCACAATCTTGGGCAGTTTATGTAACCTCTGTACTTCAGTTTCATTGTCAATAAAATGGGAATAATACTAATCATAGTACCGAGGGTTGCCGAAGGAACGGTTCATGATGCTTCATAGAGATTACAGAGAGCACACGGATGTTTTCTGTACTACAGTTCGCCTGTAATTTCAGTGTGGTTAAAAAAGAATTTAATGTGGCTTTGTGTGGAGTTTCAAAATTAAGCCCAAACTCCATGACCTCTCTTGGCCCACCATTCCTTCTGTGCCCAATCAGAAGTCTCTGCTTCATCTAGGTTGTTTTCCTCCCTCTGCATCAAACAGGTCATATCTCTTAACCTTTTTTGCTCATGCCTCGTTTCTCTCTTCCTATTTCACTTTACCAAGTTTCTTGTTGTTTTTTATTAATTTATTGTTCGGTTTATTTTTGACTTCGTTGTTCATTGCCCTTCTGACCTTAGCCTCCATTTCCTCCACTGTAGAATGGAAATGACCATAACTGCTCTGCCTGCCTTTCAGGGTTATTGTCAGGACCAAGTTAGACAGCATGTGAACATGCTTTGAAAAGCTTAACCACTAGCGCCTGTTCCATCAATGGCTTGGTAAACAGAGAATTAGTGTTCCTCTGTCCTTCCTTGGAGAGTCTTGTTCATGTTCTATGATTTTCATTTTGAATGACTTCTTGACATCATCATGAAAGAGACAAAGGCTGTTTCAAGAGCTGGCACATTTTCAGTTATTCCATTGATTTATTCCTTCTTTCCTTTCTTTTCTTCTCTTCTCCTCTCCTTTCCTTCCCCCCCTTCCTTTCCTCTCCTCTTTATTTTTATTCAGTCAATTTATTTCCTTCCTTCTTTTCCTTTTCCTTTATTCCTTTTCAAGTGAAATGATTGAAAACCTAGGTTACAGGCTATAGAGCAGCATAGCTAAGCAACAAAATCAGGTAATTCTGCACTTGCTCTGTAAATCCAGAAATGTAGACTTTTTTCCAGCCCCACATGATGAAAATGGTGATAATTTCTATAAAGTAGAGAGTCAACAAACTGATAAACTTCTTTTTTTATTCCAGAAAGTTTTAAACTTTGGCATACTTCTGATCAATGGTAGGGTTACTAAAATTAGTGACAAGCCCCAGCCACTGAGGCCATCACAGAGGACCATTTCTGACAATCTTTTATCTCCCTGTCCTTTGGTGGCACTGTGAAAATAAACTATTTCTCTCCTCCTGGGTGACATTCCTTGTGTTCTTATGAGGCTCAAGATTAGTACATGGGAAATTGGTCTTGATCATCCTTTGGAAGACAAAGTAGGAATAAAATAGGTCGTGAAAAATAGGCCAGAGAAGAAGAAACGTGGATAACCTGCAAATTCGGAGATCCTCCTTTTGTCATTCACTTCCTCATCTCCTAGTTAAGTTCTCATAAGGAAAAGTATATTGTAATCCTTTGCATTTTTTTACAGCAAGAAAGGAGACACTAGCGTTCTCAATGAACAGACATAAAGCCTTCTGTGTAGTTCTAAGTGGTAGTTTTGCTGTTGTGGCCACGATGAAGTTCTCTGCCTACTGTCTCTGCTTTTAAACCTCCTGTCATCCATGTTTCTACTTACAACTGGGTCCTGCTCTCCAGGCCACGGCAGACCATGGGAGAGAGTATCTAGGAGCCAGTAAATGACAGCAGAGGCTTTGGGGAGCCCAGACGGGATGGTAGATGCTTGTTTGTGGTGCCAAGGTTTAAAAAGCTGGAGCAGGTATTGACCTGGAGGACCGAAATGAAGAAGTATGAGGGAGGACAGGAAGGTGAGGGGCAAATGCATGCCACAGCACAAAGGAAGGGAGAAAGATGTAGGAAGGTGCAGTCATGGGGTTCAGACTTCCCACTGAGATTCCAGTCATCTGATGTTGCGCTTTGCATGAGGACCCAGCCTGCTTTACCCGGTCCCAGATTGCTCTTTACGGAGCTAGATGGGGCCATTTACTCTGCTAGCCCAGACAGTGACGTTCTGGACACTCATACACAAGCTGCAGCCCAAATGTCAAAGAACAGTTTATCCTTCCTAGAATCCCAAGTCTTATAAGGGAAAGCTATGCCATTTGTGGAATACAAATAAGACTTCTTTCTCTAGGTATTAGAATTAAAGAATGGCATTTCAGAACACCATCTTTCCTTTATGTGGTTCCTTGTAGCTAAGAATGTATATAATTACATCATTTCATCCTTACAGAAGCCTTATGAACTGGATGAAGTGGATTTTCTTATTCCAGTCTTACAGTAGAAGGAACTCCAGGGTCAGAGAGGTTAAGTGAGTAGTCTAAGGTTTCATGGCCAGAGTTTGAAGGAACCAAGCATAACTCACTTAGGCTTTCACCTCTTCGTCTTCTTTTCTGTCCAATGCATCAGGCAGCTTTTCCAGCATTACTGGAGATGACTCATTTTTTAAAACAAATTTTACCTTAAGTTCTGGGATACATGTGCCGAAAGCGCAGGTTTGTTACATAGGTATACATGTGTCATGATGGTTTGCTGCACCTATCAACCGGTCATCTAGGTTTTAAGCCCCTTGTGAATTAGGTATGTGTCCTAATGCTCTCCCTCCCCTTGCCCAACTCCCCGACAGGCCCCGGTGTGTGATGTTTCCCTCTCTGTGTCCATGTGTTCTCATTGTTCAACTTTTACCTATGAGTGAGAACATGTGGTGTTTGGTTTTCTGTTCCTGTGTTAGTTTGCTGAGAATGACAGTTTCCAGCTTCATCCATGTCCCTGCAAAGGACATGAAGTCATTCTTTTTTATGGCTGCATAGTGTTCCATGGTGTATATGTGCCACATTTTCTTTATCCAGTCTGTCATTGATGGGCATTTGGGTTGGTTGCAAGTTTTTGCTATTGTGAACAGTGCTACCATAAACATACATGTGCATATGTCTTTATAGTAGAATGATTTATAATCCTTTGGGACTGTAAATCCCAGTAATGGGATTGCTGGGTCAAATGGTATTTCTGGTTCTAGATCCTTGAGGAATTGCCACACTGTCTTCCACAATGGTTAAACCAATTTACACTCCCAGCAACAGTGGAAAAGCATTCCCATTTCTCCACATCCTCTCCAGCATTTGTTGTTTTCTGATTTTTTAATGGTCACAATTCTAACTGGCGTGAGATGGTATCCCATTGTGGTTTTGATTTGCATTTCTCTCATGACCAGTGATGATGAGCTTTTTTTCATATGTTTGTTGGCTGCATAAATGTCTTTTGAGAAGTGTCTGTTACATCCTTTGCCCACTCTTTGATGGGGTTGTTTGTTTTTCTCTTGTAAATTTGTTTAAGTTCCTTGTAGATTCTGGATATTAGATCTTTGTCAGATGGATAGATTATAAACCTTTTCTCCCATTCTGTAGGTTGCCTGTATACTCTGATGATAGTTTCTTTTGCTGTGCAGAAGCTCTTAAGTTTAATTAGATCCCATTTGTCAATTTTGGCTTTTGTTGCAATTGCTTTTGGTATTTTAGTCATGGAGTTTTGGCCCATGCCTATGTCCCGAGTGGTATTGCCTAGGTTTTCTTGTAGGGTTTTAATGGTTTTAGATTTTTACATTTAAGTCTTTAATCCATCTTGAGTTAATTTTTGTATAAGATGGAAGGAAGAGGTCCAGTTTCTGTTTTCTGCATATGGCTAGCCAGTTTTCCCAGCACCATTTATTAAATAGGGAATCCTTTCCCCAGTGCTTGTTTTTGTCAGATTTGTCGAAGATCAAATGGTTGTAGATGTGTGGTGTTATTTCTGAGATCTGTATTCTGTTCCGTTGGTCCACATATCTGTTTTGGTACCAGCACCATGCTGTTTGCTTACTGTAGCCTTGTAGTACAGTTTGAAGTCAGGTAGCTTGATACCTCCAGCTTTGTTCTTTTTGCTTAGAATTGTCTTGGCTATATGGGCTATTTTTGGTTCCATATGAAATTTAAAGTAGTTTTTTTCTAATTCTGTGAACAAAGTCAATGGTAGCTTGTTGGGAATAGCATTGAATCTATAAATTACTTTGGGCAGTTTGACCATTTTCACGAGAGTGATTCTTCCTACCCATGAGCGTGGAATTTTTTCCAGTTGTTTGTGTCCTCTCTTATTTCCTTGAGCTGTGGTTTGTAGTTCTCCTTGAAGAGGTCCTTCACATCCCTTGAAAGTTGTATTCCTAGGTGTTTTATTCTCTTTGTAGCAATTGTGAATGGAAAAGTTCACTCATGATTTAGCTCTCTGCTTGTCTATTATTGGTGTGTAGGATGACCCATTTTTTAATGGATAACTTTTAACATTAAATCTTTGCATTTAACTCTTGCCTTTTAAATAGAAAATTTTCCAAGACATACTATATAAATTCAAATCCTCTTATATGTAGTTACATTTTTAAACTTTTTATTGCTGAGAAACTATCATTTGGATAATCAAATATTGCACAATGCTGCAGATGAGAATGCTGTGGAAAATTGACATTTTTGCCTATTTTCCTGATGTCAGTTTGCTTTGGGGATCATTTGCTTCTTTTGCATAAAGATTTTCTTCCTTCCTTGAATAGAGACATGCATACACACGTGTGTTGTGCCTGTAGTGTGGCGTCATAGAGGCCATGCAGGTGGCTATTTGCCTTCTTCAACTGTAAGCCTTTCCACCTTCTGCCTCCACTCCCCAGTCCACTCTGCCTTCAGGACATCGACTCTTTACTGGCCTGTAAACCCTGTCTTTAGGATCATTGCTACTGTCCTCCTTTGGCTTTTGTTTTTCCATTTTTCTTCGTTCTTCTCCCTACCTTCCTTCCTCTACCCTCTCCACCCCCATTTGCAACACACATGCAATACATTGAATTGTTATGGGTCCCTTGATTGGCCTTTTAGAGTCATTGCTAACATGTCATAATTCTTACCTGCAGGTCAGCCAGACAATCAGAACATGGCTTTAAGATGTCCATAGAAGTAAATATTTTGTTACTGCCTAGATTTTGTTTCCCTACATAGATAATTATTTTCTTTATTTTCATCTTCAGCAGGTTTTTTAGATGTGTGTCTTTCTTCATTGTGATTTTGCAATTTCAATTGTATTTTTATCTGAGTGTATAACAAGACTATAAACATTATGAAAGTTAAGACTGCGTCTTTTTGCTCGTGTTTCCTGAATGAAGGGAATGACTGAATGAATGATGCTTGGCCATGTTAGAAGTCTAATCGTTAAATAACTGAGGGCTTACTTTATACAAGTTATTGATTCTGCAAATAAATAAATGCTTTTCTTAACCCTTCAAATAACATACATATATATTTGTTATTTTCAGGGTTATTGCAATTCATGAGAAATTATCCAATCTTGTACAAATAGCTGAAATATCATTGCCAGCAGCTCCTGAAATTACCTCATATGAAAATGTATATGAAATAGGAGATGTGGAAGAGGAATCAGTTGATAATGAAGTGGAAGTAAGTTGTTAAATAAGGAAAATGATGCTGCTATAGATCATCTTTTACATCCTCAAAGCAGAACTATGTAACTCGACTTGAGCTCTGTGGTTCTTCTGCCTCTAGTTTATTCGGAGTACAAAACATGACTCAACTTTTTTGACACATATGTTGTGTGTCTCCTGAAGGTCTGAAGGTCTCCTAAGCACATGAATTACAAGAATCTGATGATGAATGAATACCAACCAATCCAGATAAATCATTCAGCTATAACTGTGAATCCCAAGAGATAATGCTTTGTGACTTTGCAATATTACTTTATCTTTTTTCACTCTTAATCTATTATTTAAACATTTTTATTACCCAAATAGTGTGTGAAGAGAAACCAGAAAATATAGATAGGCATATTTTTTTCAGACCTTTTATATGCATGTATATTTTTCTAACAAAAAAAGGCTATTATCTGTATAGTATGCTATTAAGTCTGATCAGACAGCTGAATTGTTTTTCTGTTGACTGATAGTTGTGTTTTGGAGGAGAGGGGAGTTTTTTCTCCCCTCCTGAATTCTGAGTTCTCCTGGGGCACAGGAGACAGTTAAATGGAGACAGAAATGTCAGTATCGTTACTGATAAAGCTGAATAGCGAATTTGGTTTTAGATCTGTAGCCAAATAAGCACGTTAATATTTGATCCCTGAATTAGCCAGACTTGCCTACCTAGTCATGCAGTCATCTGGCACATCCATGTAACCACAGGGTTTTCCCATTTCCCTTCTGCCCCCCTCAAGCTTACTGCATGGAGAGCAGAGAATAATAGCTCTGCAGGTAGAGTGCCTCCAAAAAGTATAAACAAAGATTGCCCCTAAGGGGCTGAGCCTAGCATGCTCTGTTGCTTTTCCCAAACTCATGGATGAGATAAGTCACTCTACTCTTTTGGGGGTAAATTGATCTAAAAGAAGCTGGAAGTGTCCTGGCTTCTTTGGGAGAGACATGGAAATTCCTTATTCTTTATAGAAATGAGAAGGGAAGGGAATATGTGTTCTCCCCTAATTACCTGTTCTTTAAATTTCCATTTGTACCTTAATTTCTTGAGAGATATAGTCTGTATTTAGTGTAGCTGTTTAAAAAAATATCTAAAAGGCTTAAAATAAAAAAGGCAATCTGCTGCCCAGCCTCTCCTCACTCCACAATTCTGCTCTCAGAGGCAACCACTTTCCACTCTTTTAGCTGCTACTTCTGTTATTTGCTTTCACATCTACAAATAATATTCAGTGTCAGTCATGAAAAATGGGGTAACGAAAAGCCTCCAAATCTGAGTGAGTCAGCTGGGGGCCTGCTTCATGTCTCCTCATGCCAGCATCTAGGTGAGTGGAACATTCATCATGGAACATTACCAGTCACTGTGGGAGAGGGGAAGGAAGGAACACATCACACACTGGCTCATAAAACTTCCATCATATCACTTCCACTAACAGTTCATTAGCCAAATAGTTTATATGCTGTACCAACAATTCTGCCACCAGTTTGGAAGACAGAAAGCCAGACAAAATGATGAATCATGCCAAAAGCCAGAAATTATTGTTTTTTTCTGGAGGTATCAATTTTAGGCAATATGTATTGATTTCCTGTCTGATATATATGGATTTAGCTCACTTACACTTGTTCCCAACTTCTTCTTTTCCCTTTTCTTCTACATATTGTTACATCACAAAATTTAATTAAATCAATGTTCAGTGTTATGACCCTGTAAATGATGTTCACAGCTGAGTCAAGTAATATACTATAGTTATTTTTCTTTCTTGTGTTTTATTCTTAATGTTTTTTCTTTCCTTGTCTTTTATTCTTAATGTTTTCTCAGTCATTACATCAGAACTTTCATATGTTCATCCAAAGATTTTTTACTCAAGTATTCATACTTATCAAATAACATCTCAAACCCCTTTCCCTCCTGGAGCCTCCCACTCTCCTGTTCCGGTTGAAGACTGACTGCTGTCATGCCTGCTGCATAGCTCTGCTTCTGGTCTCTCCTTGTACCACTTTTTGGGTTGAATTCTCAGCTGCTTGGGTCTCCAGCATCACTTTTCCACAACTCTTGCCCACAAAACAAAGTTTATTCACCATTTCTTCATTCAACATCTGTTGTATGCCTCCTGCTTGCCATAGAGTGGAAATTGGAGAAGAGCAAGACATAGAGAAAGCCCTTAGGAGCTTACGGTCTAGTGAGAGCAATAGGAGAGGCAGATTCTTGCCTCACTCTGCTGAGGTCAGGGTAGAGGAAACACTTAATTCCACCCACCTCTCGCACTTTTAGGATCTTCCCTTTATTTTTGGTCTAGTATATCTTTTTAAAATCATTTTCTGTTAGCAGTATTTAATTGGTTATCAATAACAAAACATTTTTAATTCTGAAAGAATATTATTGGTTTGGCTTTGTTTTCTTGTTTACTTCATCTATACACTTTCATTATGTGAAAGTGTAAAAATTAGCGACTTTCCTAATTTTTAGAAGATAGTTGTTGGCACTTTTAGTCTGAATTCACCAGTAGAGTGGATGAATGCAGTTTTCATTATTATAAAAGCAGCAAGTCTAACCAAAAGAGAATCTACTGGGCAAGTACAGTTAGCCTTCGCAAAATGCTGCTTTCCAGCATCTATGTGTTCTGTGCTCTGTGCCTGGGTATACCATGGAGCAGATGTCTTAGAAATTTGGTTGCACATCCTTTTTGGTGTCCTCGAATGTTGCAACATGAATTATGATGCTTAATGATGTACTGTGTGCTTGTAAGAAATCCCTCAATAGATCTGATAGCTCAAACTATCTCAAACTTGGGAGGTTTTATAGCTATAGCTATAGCTACAGATTTCTTTTATAAAGTACATGATTGCCCTTTCATATATATTTCCAAAAAGAATTCAGCTTCCTATTTTCATACTTCTTTTGTAGAATACCTACAATGACAGTTTTTAAGCCAAAGACCACATTTACCATCTTGCTGTTTTTGAGCCATGGTCTAGAATATTCTTTGCTGAAATCCTCCCTAAATTCACTACTATATAGTTCATATATGGGAAATGATTATTTTCCTCTGAGCCCATTTTCAGCTTAGATTGTCTGAGGCAGGAGAGTGAGCTTCTGTTAGAGTAAGGATTCTAGATTGTACTCTCTGCCACTCAGCTTTATTACTGAAGGTCCGTCTCTCAGCTTTTCCTGGAGCTAATTTTCCTCTCAACTCCAAAATGATCTTTTCATTCAAATACTGCTCTGAGATGGAGAGATGGGCTCTTTGGGTGGACTGGGAGTCACCAAAACATCCCTGGTGGGCAGATGTAGATATCGAATTCATCACAGCTAACCCAGCATCTGAGCCAAGATGTTGACTGTAAATATAAACAAATAAGAAATAAATGAGGATGAGGGTATGGTGGTGATTGAAGGTAAGTGGAGTCTGGAGGACCTGCCTTGCCTTAGGAAAGGATTATGGCTTGCTTTCCTGTTCTGACTGGAATGGTGGGTGTGCATGGGTCAACCCTTGTGTAGAACAAACGCTTTTCACTCTTGATGTTCTTCTTCATGTTTTGAATTGATTTTACTTTCCAACTTAGAAAGTGTTTCTTCAGCTTTAACATGGGACATTTTAGATATTTTCTGGCTCTGTTAGTTCTGTGTATAAAGAATGTCACCAGGCGGAAGGAACACTAATATTTGTTTAGGTGAATTGGCAAGAAAATTAGCTCACATCGTTTGAAAGTTGAGAAGTGAAATTACATACATTTTTTTTCTTTTTTCCACAATACTAATGAGCACTTTATTTTTTAAAAAGACTCAATTCTGGGTTATATCAAATAACTTCCATTGACTAAATCTGCTAGTTTGTTGTCATGACAACCTTCACTTGGAGCTAATTAGAAGTTAACTAGGACACTTCTAAAGAGATCGATTCTGGTCTGGAATTGGACAGGATTTCAGAGCTTTCATAACTAATATACTTGTTTCTATTACATTATAGATTGTTGGTGGGTTATTGAATATAAGGGTGCAGGAAATGTGTCTTTGGTTGATATGGGGGGAAGGTAGTGAATCTTGTTCTCCTCCTCACTCCTTTCTTTATTTCCTCCTCCCACCCCCAAAACCCTAGGGTCCAGAGTAAGCCAAGAACTTCAGAACACATATATTGATTTAAGATGTATTGGGAGGGCTACAGAACAGGTGTTTCAATCACTTTTGGCTTGAAAACCTTGTGTGTCCTTTTTTCTAAAATGAACAACACTGGCTCCAAATGACTGAGTCATTTTAATCTGTCATTCACAGTTGAATGAGAGTGTTCAGAGCCTGTCAGGTGTTCTGAAGCATGTGAAAGATGCAAAGCATCCTGATTTTAAGATGCAGACACTTTATGTGGAATGATAGCATACTGATATGAAAGGTTTAAAATATGTTTGCCAAGTCACCTGAGGTTAGTTCAGCAAACATTTGTGAAGTGCCTGGATTGTAAGACAATTAAAATAAACATATAGGCAATATGTCCCAAATATTAAAGTACTGTGAGAACACAGAGCAAGATACAATTGGAAATCAGCATCAATTAACAGATTCTTTTTGAGGAACTATTATGTGCAAACTATTTCCAGGCTTGAGGAGGTGAGAATACACAGAAATCAGTATAACCAAGTCCCCGTCACAGAGGAGCTTAATCAATGTACGAGTGTGGCCATAGGTACCCAGATGTCATTCCTAATGAGCCCAGCCACCCAATAGCTCTGTCTTAGCAAACTGTGGCAGTCATTCTGATGTCCGAAACCATTGAAAATAATCTAAATCTTCAGAGTCTCTTATAGGAACGTTCCAGGGGGAATCCTTTAGAATACACGGAAAGTTTCTGTAAGTCCTCCTTTCCCCAGCTATCTTGCTCTCACAGCTCTCTGGCGTCCATAGCCGCTCTCTAATATCTGTCTCATTTGGCTCAAATCCCTACACTTTTCCCTCCAACTCTGTACAGAGATTTTTGTTTCTTTTCTCCTTCCCACTCTGGCTCAGTAATTTATGTAGTTCAACTTAGTACCTCCAACTTCTTCCAGTTTTCCTGTTTCTTCATTATCTGCATTCTGCACTATTTAGAAGGGTAGAGTTGTAGAATCTTCTTTGTCAGCAGTGAGGTTATTGATGCAAATTCTTCTGATTGTATTTAAAGTCTCATTTACATAGATTGTGTGTGTGTGCCTGTGTGTGTGTCTTTGTACGTATGTGCTGATAAAGTTGAGCTAGACTTTGAACTTGCTTAAATAGCTCAGACAGAATTTTTTAGCACTTCTAGTCTGACAGAAAGGCCATGTTTCCGTACATCCCCAAGTATCCTGTATTGTTTAGGCAATTAGCTGATTACCTATCTCTTTCTCTCTCTTTGCTCAGAGGGCTTATTCATCATTATATCTCCAATATCTAGCCCAGTAACTGAACCATAGTGTCTCCTTAATAGTTGTTTGTGAAACTTCTAGTTGGAGACCTGTGGAGAAAAATTCATTCCAGACTGCGGATACAGCAAGAGAGGAGATATGAAGTCATGGAACTAGGTCTCATATTCAGGGAACAGTAGGACATCTGTTGTGCAGAAGTGCAGGGTGAATGTAGTGGGAGATGGCACAGGAAGGCTGGGTGGAATTATGTGCTTCCTCTGCTCTGATCTCACCACCAAGTGCTGTAAGAGTCTGTCTCTCCAATTGCCCTTACTAGACCATGAGCTCCTTGCGGGCTCTCTGTGTTTTATTCATCTCCTACTCCTGCTTTGTGGCCTAGAGGAGGCATTTGATTGATGTTGAATGGATAAATGGTGAAAGGATTTTGTTCTGTAAGAGAGGGCTGTGGGAAAGCAGGACTGGATCTGGGGGCAGCATCTCACCTGGAAGGGCAGGTCATGATCCACCCTGTGATTTGCTAAAACAATCATGGTGGCATGTGAAGGAGAAATGAGGGAAACAAGAGTTTGGAGGCTGGAAAGCAACTTAGGAAGTTCCGCCCCCCCCCCACCCACTTCATGTTATAGATGAAGGAGAATAAGGATTTCAACTAAATCTAAGAATTGGCTATAATATCTTCAAGTCACTCAGAGGGCCACGGCTCATAGAAATAGCAGATGTTCTTTTTAACGGAGAAATGGCAATGATTGAGCAAGGGTCATTCTGTGCCCTCCCAGCCCCTCACCAGCTGCAGCGCTTGCATCCAACTGCTTTCTGGCTAGGACTGGCAAGCTCTGTGCCTTCCCCTTCTTCATCTCTGTGGTAGCAAAGTCACACAGGGAACTCACAGCCACAATCTCAAGTCAGCCAATTTCAGAACATCTGTATGTGGTTTACCTCCAGTAATGTCAGAGTAAAAGGATGTCATTGAAGCAGAATTTCTGTTTGAAAAAATGTTGAGCTGAAGCAGGGCAAGGCGTTTTTTAGGTAGCATTGCTCTCTTCGTCTGTGATGTGAAATGATTCATGACATAGGCAATGTCATTTTGTTTGATGGCTCTTGATGAAATTCTTACAATAACCCATCATGCTGTTGTTGAAATCTTTTATTTAGACAGAAAGCATACCTTAACCAGTCCTAAGTACTCAATTGGAAATACAGATAAATAAGGGGTATATAGGAGAGGATGTGTGTTCCCCTCTATCTGGCAAAGTGGACCAGAAGCCTGGCAAGATCAGCACAGGACACTGGTGTACCCTGACTAGTACTGGGTAGCCTGCCTGTCCTCTGTCATTTTTAAACCCATAGAAGCTGGCCAACTTCTAGCCATCATCACTTCTACCCAAACTATTTGAGTAGCATCCTAGCTGATTTCTCTGTGTCTTTCCAGTGCAGTTCACTTTTAAACTGTGGTCAAATTATCTTTTCAAAGCAATTTCTACCGTTATTCCCTCAGCCCAGTCCTGCTCTATTCTCTATACAATAAAATCCAAATTCCTTACTTTTATATGACCTGTTAAATATTTACTTCTCCAGTGAGAACTTTCACTGCCACGCTTCCTATACACACCTGCAGTGAAGATCATATCACCACATCATCAAATTCCTGTGTTCCTTGAATGTCCCCTGCTCATTGCTTATGTATGGCTCCCCCAACCCCACCCATCCCACAATGCCCTGGTCCCCAATCTCTACCAGCTGAAATTGTACTGTTTTTTCAAGGCTCAGTTCCTACGACCCTTCCTCCAGGAAGTCTTCCATGTTTATAGTACTAAAAATTATTCTCTTTCACATCTAGGATCCTAGAACATATAACTACTTGTGTTCTGAGCACATTCTGCTTAGGGTTTTATTTAGTTGTCTATGAATCTATTTTTCTGATTGTAATTGTAAATATTGGGAGGAGAGGGTCTGTGTTCCACAGCACCTTAAATATGTTTGTTAAATTGAATTGAATTATCTATGGTTTTGGAACCCTGAAATCTGGTCTTTTCTTTGTTTTGCATTTGTTTAAACTTAGATATAATAGAGTTTTAGGGCTTTGAGTTGAGTTGTTTGCTTTTTTATTTCAAGGTTTTAACCAGCATTACTCAGTTATTTAAAAATTAATGTACTTTTATCATTTTAGTATTCTAAATGCTGGTAAATGTATATATATTAATATTATCAAAAAAGCAAATTTTTGTTTCTTTCAGGGCCAAGACACTGGCAACTTTGTGAAGTAGGCAAAGTTAATCTCTGAAAATTATGTAGTCATGACTTCTTCAGTTGTAAGTGAGGAAAGAACTACTTACACTAACTCAAGTAAATTAGGTTTGGTAGGGAGGTAGTATTTGTCAGGATGAGATGAGTACAGTCATGTATAGACAAAGACTGGAACCCGAAACAGTGGCCTCACAGAAATTTAAACTGGCAGATCAGGAGCCAAGGCTGTGCTCAGTCCTGTAAGGGGCGTCATCTCCATCTTCTCCTCTAGCTTCTCTCACATCTGGCCTAATGGCTGCTTTCTCCAACTCCGCATCTGGACCTTTCAACTCATGCAGTTGATACTGACTGTAGATCTCCTCTGTTGTTCTTTTTTTACATTAGATCATATGATAGGGAATCTAACAGATTCGACCTGTCTACGGGTAGGTCCCTTGTGGATTGGGTATCCACACATGAACATGGCTGCGTCCATTACAGTAGGGCTGAGGGCAGTGTCATCATGCTGCTGAGCCTCTCCCTTCCTTTTCATTCACTCTTCCGCTGTCTTCCGTAATTCCCAGTCATTCTTCTCTGCTGCAGCCCCTTTCAGGGATCTGAAACTCTTTATTCCAGGGCTCTCTTCTCAAAAGAAAAGTAATTTTTCAAAACTTTATTTAGTAAAATAATTATTTTCAAAATTTTATTTTGTACAATTAGAAATTCAAAAGAGCCTAATTACTGAAGGGATTATGACTTCTGAGCTCTGTCTTTTCCTGGGAACAAAGGTTAGGTGATGATCAAGAAAAGATATATGAAATAGTTTATAATTAAATAGCTAATATTTAGGTTTCTAATGATGTCAACCTCACTATATTACTGTGTGCTTATTTCTAGGACATGATTATTCAGTGTTGTTCTGAAATAACATCTCTGTTTTTGAGTGATAAAGAGTCAACACCACTATCTGAGGTATGTACTTCTTTAAAATTGTATCTAATCCACTCACAAGTATTATTATTGCTATGGAAATGGAAATACAGAAAACATCTGATTGTAAGTATGAAGGGCCTAACCTTCCTTATTAATATGAAAGAGTGATATAAGTGAGTTTACAATAGCATGTTATTTTGGTTAAAATATTCTTTGTTCAAAAAACATTCAACTAATACAAAGAACTATGAAGAGGATAATTTTTTAAGTCATCTCAGATCTACCATTCATAGAATAACCCCTATTAACATTTAGAGTATATCTAGAATTTTCCCTATGTACAGATAAACTTTAGAATTTTTATATCAGTGGTCTCATACTTTACATGCATTCCGTCACTTGCTTTTTAAATTGAATAATAATTTCATGAGTAATTTTTTACAGGAAAAGTCTACTTTGTCATATGTAATGCCTGCATAATGGTTTCTGTTACGGATTTGTTGTATCCGGTGCCATTCACATAGCTAGATCTTTCTTGATAGGTCCTGTGGTTGGTTGATCCTAGTACACACATATTTCACTCTTCTGTACTACCTCTTCAAAGTTAATTCTTAGGGATTGGATTTGGGGTAAAAAAGTATATATACATTTTTGTTATAAAATATATATAATATAAAATTTATAGTTTTAACCATTTTAAGTGTACAGTTCAGTGCCTTTAAGTATATGCACAATGTTGTGCCACCATCACCACTATTTAGCACCATCCAGAACTTTTTCATCATTCCAAATAAAAACTTTACATCCATTAAACAATAACTCCTCAAGTCCTCCTCCCCTACCGCCCTAGCTCCTGGCAACCTCTATTCTATTTTCTGTCTCTGTGCATTTGTCTATTCTAGATACCTCATATTAGAATCATACAATATTTGTCCTTTTGTGTCTGGCTTACTTCATTTAGCATAATGTTTTCAAAGTTATCTGTGTCATAACATGTATTCGTATTTTATTCCTTCTTAAGATTGAATAATATTCCATTATATGTATATACCACTTTTCTTCATGGATTTACCTGTTAATGGACATTTGGGTTGTTTCCACCTTTTGACTATTGTAAGTAATGTTGCTATGAACATTAGTGTACAAATCTGAAGCCTTTATTTCAGATCTTTAGTGCATGTAGCTAGGAGTGCAATTGCCGGATCATACAGTAATTCTGTTTAACCTTTCAGAGCACTTCCAAATAGTTTTCCTGAGCAGCTGTACACTTTTATACTACTACCAACAATGCGTAAGGTTCCAGTCTCTCCACATTCTCTCCAACACTTTTTATTTTCTGCTTTTTTTGCTTGTTTGTTTAATAGTAGGCATCCTAGAGGGTGTGAAGTGGTATCTTATTGTGATTTTGATTTGCATTTCCTTAATGACTAATGATGTTGAGCGTCTTTTCACGGGCTTGACCATTTATGTATCTTCTTTAGATAAATATCTCTTCAATTCTTTGCCCATTTAAAATTGATATATACATTTTGATATATTACAGCAAATGATCCTCCAGAAATGTTGCACCAACGTTTCTCTTCTATCAATAGTAGATGAGAGGACCATTTACCCACATATTCATCTCTACTAGTTTTCTGTTTTGATTATTTATTTATTTACTTATTTTTTCTTGAGATGTCTTGCTCTGTCACCCAGGCTGGAGTGCAGTGGTGTGATCTTGGCTCACTGCAACCTCTACCTGCCAAGTTCAGGTGATTCTCCTGCGTCAGCCTCCCAAGTAGCTGGGATTATAGGCAGGTGCCACCACACCTGACTAATTTTTGTTGTTTTTTTTTTTTTTAAGTAGAGACAGGGTTTTACCATGTTGGCCAGGCTGGTCTTCACCTTCTGACCTCAAGTCATCCAACCAGCTCCGCCTCCCAAAGTGCTGGGATTACAGGTGTGAGCCACTGTGCCCAGCCCATCTATACTAGTTTTCTTCCTCTTCCTCTCCCTCCTCCTCTTCTAATGGTTGAAAGCCTGACAAGTGAAAAATAGTATGTCATTATTGTATTTTTATTATTAATAAGGCCAAATAGCATTCTTATGTTGGTTGGCAATTGTGTTTCTCCTTTTGCAAAATGGTATTTATTCATTTAGTGAATAGACAGATGTTTAGAATGAAGTATCTCTGTATCAGAAACTCTGTCCTGTGCACTGAAGAGCTGGCTGTGAACCAGCAACAAAGATCCCACTCTCCTAGAGCTACTATTTTCATGGCAGGAAATAGACAGTAAACTAATCAATAAACAAGATAATTTTAGATTTTGTTAAGTGCTATGAAGGAAGAAAACAGAGTGATATGTTAGAGTCAGCAAACTATAGCCTATGAGCTATATCTGGCAACTCCCTGTTTTATAAATAAAGTTTTACTGGACCCAGCTTTGTTCACTCATTTACTTATGATCCGTTGTTGCCTTCACACTGTAAAAGCAGAGGTGGGTAATTTTAATAGAGACCGTATGGCCTACAAAGCCTGACTTATTTATTATCTCACCCTTTACATAAAAAGTTTTCTGGTCCCTGTAACAGAGAGTGACAAGGAATGGGGTCACAGCTTAGATAGTGTGGTCAGAAAAGACTGAAGACTTCTCTGAGGAGGTGACATTTGAAGTAAGACCTGAAATATTATACTGTATTTTTCCCATTAGATCATTAGCTTCCTAGGGGCAGAGGTGATGCTGTCTTCTGAGTTCTTACAGTGCCTTGTACACCACATCTCTTGGTCACTGGTTCTTGAATTGAGTTGAATTTCCTTTAGTTTTGAACATCTGAAATTTGATCTTTGCTTCATTTATTCATTTGGCCTTTTATGTCCTTTTCCCACTTTTTAAACAGAGAACTTAATTGTTTATTATGGAAATATGTAGACTTACTGTGGTAGATCACTGATGATAAAATCAAGCTTAAATCTAATTTTGGATAAACTGCAGTTAAAAATAGGTCTCATCTTGAATTGTAACTCCCACAGTTACCATGTTTCATGGGAGGAACCCAGTGGGAGGTAATTGAATCATGGGGGTGGTTCTTTCCCCTGCTGTTCTCCTGAAAGTGAATAAGTCTCATGAGATCTGATGGTTTTAAAAATGGGAGTTTCTCTGCACAAGCTCTCTCTGTGCCTGCTGCCACCCACGTAAGACATGACTTGCTCCACCTTGCCTTCTACCATGATTGTGAGGCCTCCCCAGCCATGTGGAGCAGTAAGTCCATTAAAGTTTTCTTTTTAGGAAAAAAAATAGGTTACAAAAAAGAATTTGTTACAATAAAATGTAACATTTTATTATTATTAGATGAGGAAGCTGATGTATAGGAAAATTTAGCAGAGTGTGGAAGGTCTCACAGCTTGGTAAAAGTAGAAGGCGGGAGTCAAATATGGGTCTGCTTAACTCCAGGATCTACAGTTCTAACTAAACCACACTCAGTAGGTGTCTTACTAGAATAGTGGGAGCAGACACTGCAGGGAGTTGAGGAGTAAATAAGGGGTGAGAAAGTGAAGGCTGAAAGTGTAGGTTAGTCTTTAAGAAGATCTGAGAGGGTAAGGAAACAGCTAGAGAGAGACACGATCATGGGAGGGTGTTAGAATAGTAGTGGTCAAGGCAGGCTGTAAGTGTTACGGGATTTTTGGGGTGTTGCTTTTCTGGCCTGAAACCTCTGGCCAGTGGTGCCTTTGCCCGAGTTTTTGCTCTGGCCGACTGGGCTTGTTCTGCTCAATAGCAGGTTGCACTTACTTGGCTCACGCTACTGACCTGGATCCCACACCTGCCAAGGGCAAGTCAGGTGTGGAGCAGCAAGGGGTATGTGAGCAAGCATGGGGTCCAGCCACAGTGGAGTCAGACATGCTGGCTGCTGCAGGGTGGCGGGCAGCTCCAGGTGCTGGCATGGGCACTGGCTCTTCGCAAGGCTGCGGCTGGATCAAGGCTATGGCTGGATCAACAAGCAGCTTCCCTGGTTGGCTGTGGGGAACAAAGTGGTTCCCAGAAGCCTGGAAACACCAGGAACTGCAGGACCTCAAAGAGGAAGTGACATCCTTGACTTGGGGATCTCCCAGGTCTGGGCTCCCAGAAGGGCCACAGCTCTTCTCTCCTTTTCTCCTGCGATGTGGTGAGCAAGGGACAGTTTCAGCCCTGTTTGTGTTACAGCTCTTTTAACCTTGCCATTTGACAGTCCCGAGTGCTTGTCCTGTAACTAGGAAGAATGAGGTACACAGACAAGTGGAGGGAGAGCAAGATGAAGAGGACCTTTATTGAACAATAGAACAGCTCACAGGAGACCTGCAGCAGGTAGCTCCTTTCTGCAGCCAGGGTGTCTCAATGAGTGTTCAGCTCCTAGCAGAGAGGAGACCCTGGAGTGGGAAGCTCTTCTCTGCAGGCAGGTCAGCCTGTCATCTCTGCAACTCTCAGCAGAGGAGGCTCTGGAGTGGGTTGCTCCTCTCTGCAGGCAGGTTGTCCTGATGTTTGCAACTCTCAGCAGAGAATAGGCCCTGGAGTGGGTTGCTCCTTTCTGAAGCTGGTAGTCTGAACATCTCTGCAGGCCTCTGAAGCTCTCAGCAGAGAAGAGGCCCTAGAGTGGGTAGCTTCTCTCTGCTGTTGGTCATCCTGATGTCTCCTGCTATCAGCAGAAAGGGTAGCTCCTCTCTGCACCTGGTTGTCCCATCATCTACTCTGCCCTGGCTGAACCCAGGGCTTTTATTGGCCTCAGAGGGAAGGAAGTGCATGCCAGTTGGTCCACAGGTGGCCATGAGTGGGCTGGGAAAAGGCACCACAAGTCCCTACTCTGGTCCATGGTACTGGCAACCCAGCCCCCTGACTTTAGGCCCTCCTTGGCCTGAAGGTGGGGCCTTGCCAGGGACCTGCTGCCTTCTGCCCAGGAGCCTGTCTGCCTCCTGCTGCCATTCATGACACCCAGGCTTAGCCCTGACTTTGCTCTTTGATTGGAGCAGGTGCCAACAGCAAGGAGACGCCAGGCAGTGGGAGCAGGCACTTCCAAGCAATCCTGGGCCCCCAAGAGTGTAGGGATGCCTGGGATTGCAGCTGCAGGTTGGGTAACTGCAGCTGTGCCAGCAACGTGGATGGGATGGGGATCCTGCCTCCTTGGTGGCATGGGAGGCCCAGATCTAGAGCCCCAGTTTGGGTGGCTGCAGCTGTGCCCAGGAGGATGGGGCTCCCACTGACTCCATGGAGTGTACAGCCCCCCTCCCTGCTGCAGCTGGTGTGCTGGCAGTGGTAGGCCATCTGGAGTGGCTGCTGCCATAATTAGGATAGGAGCAGTCATAAGGGAAAAGAATTAGGGAGTCAGAAATTACTCATCTAGAGGAGAGAAGGACAAATGATGGAGCAGAGCCCTAAGCTACATAATAAGGAACAGAAAGACATCCACAGCACAAATAGGATAGTTGACTGGAAGCAGAGGAAAAAAACCTCTTTCTTTAGGTCTCTGAGTGGCAGATTAAGGCAGAGAAATACGTAAATTTGTAACAAAAGGGCAGAAGAAGCTGGGAAGTTTACCCAGCGGTTTTAAGTTATTCAGTGAACTACAGGCAAGTTTATCTAATGTTGGAGTCGGGCAGAGGGTTGAGGGAATGGTATTCTGAGAGATGAATATCTTGAATTTCATAGTAATCGACTGAGTGTGATGGGTGAGGAAGCTGATCCAGGGCAAATATAAGGATTGAGGGCCACATTGAAATGTAAAAGTCATAAATTGATTGGGGCACTAGGCTTCCTGGCTTTTGATTTTTCTTTAACCAGACTTAGCTTCCTCAGTGTAGGAATGGAGTTGGGTGGCTCACGGCTGTAATCCCAGCACTTTGGGAGGCCAAGGCGGGTGGATCACGAGGTCAAGAGATCGAGACCATCCTGGTCAACATGGTGAAACCCCGTCTCTACTAAAAATACAAAAATTAGCTGCGCATGATGGCACGTGCCTGTAGTCCCAGCTACTCGGGAGGCTGAGGCAGGAGAATTGCTTGAACCCAGGAGGCGGAGGTTGCAGTGAGCCGAGATTGCACCATTACACTCCAGCCTGGGTAACAAGAGCGAAACTCCGTCTCAAAAAAAAAAAAAAAATGTCAGCAGAAGCATCTTATTTTATTGGGCAGGTGCAAGAGAAGAGCAGAGGCGCGGAGGTGAGATTACTAATAGGACAGCTGACAGCGCACAAGAGACTTAGGCGGAACAGAGCAGCTAAGAATCTACGCTGTGATAAATAAAAATGCCTCTCCTTTACTCTGAGAAAGAATCACTACAGTGTAATATCTGTTTTTTCTCAAGCTCCTGTTGAACATAAACTAGTTCATGTAATATATTTTCTTTTTGAATTTAATCTAAAAATCCTCAATAATGGTTAAATTCTGCTGATTTACACTATATTATCAAGTAAAGTTTTAATGTGCATTCTATTTTAATTTGGTTGAATTTTCTATTTCCAATTTTTAAAACTATGTTTTTCTTGTTTTTTACAGACAAGTTCTCACTCTGTCACCCAGGTTGGAGTGCAGTGGTGTGATCATAGCTCCCTTTAACCTTAAACTCCTAGGCTCAAGCAATTCTTCTGCCTCAGCCTTCTGAGTAGCTAGGACTATAGGCACATGCCACCATGCCCAGCTATTTTATTATAGCAATGGGGTCTTGTCCTGTTGCCCAGGCTGGTCTCCAACTCTTGGTCTCAAATGATTCTCCCACCTCGTTCCCCCAGATCACTGGGATTACAGGCATGAGCCACTGTGCCAGCCCAAAATTATAATTTTTGATATGTTTATGATCAGATGTTGATAACCACCTGCTGGTTACTAAAATCATTACATTCCACTATATTAACATACGTTTTTTAGGCATTCGCACCTTTAATTTTATGTCTTACATATTGATTCTGTCATGTGGCTACCTATATCTCATCACCCCTTGTAACCTCTATGACTCCTGCCTGTCGGCTGCAGTGATTACTCTGCGGTGCTAGCATCTTATCTGGTGCCGAGTTACCACGTAAAAGTGAGTACTAACACATCCAGTCTATTTCAACCTAGCTCAAACAGCTTTCTTTTTAACACCTTTCTCTCCGGCCCATGGTTTATAACTTCGTACTTAATAGTTTTTGTCAAAATAAATGTGTTATTATGATGTGCTTCCATATTTGTCTCCCATAAAAGTGCAGGTTGGGCCTTATACAGTAAGCCTGAGTCTTGCTATGTTTTATTCTCAGTGCTTTGCCCAGTATTTGGTCCATAACAAATGTTCAAAAAATGTTTGTTAGATGAATGAATGACTCATGATACATCTTCTAGAGAGAGCCCTGGGCTGCAGTTCTAGTCCTGCCATTAACAGTGATTTTGAGCCCATCAATTTCAGTTATTTGCAAACATTTGTGAAGTGCCACCTTTGTACCAGCCATTGGGCTGGGTACTGGGGTACGGAAGTAGAAGCCAGAGTTCCTGCTTTCAAAGGGGCCCACAGATTAGTGGGGGAGGCAGACAGTTACACAAGCAATTACAGTAAATGTTTGGGCAAAGAGGCCTGAGAATTAAGCAGCACTCCATGGTTCTTCTAGCATTCTCTCATTACACCTCTGAAGGTGATGCACTTTTGCTACCATTTTAGAAGGGTTCACTAGTTCCCTCTATGAAGTTAAGTTAGTGGCTGCTCTTATGGCCCATCATTACAAATTTTAATTGCTTTGGAAAATGATTGGAAAGTAAAAGAATATCCTTAGGGCCGGGCACGGTGGCTCACGCCTGTAATCCCAGCACTTTGGGAGGCCGAGGCGGGTGGATCACGAGGTCAAGAGATCGAGACCATCCTGGTCAACATGGTGAAACCCCGTCTCTACTAAAAGTACAAAAATTAGCTGGGCATGGTGGCACGTGCCTGTAGTCCCAGCTACTCAGGAGGCTG
>PVKV010018155.1:0-45606 GCA_004027835.1 Alouatta palliata | reverse complement strand
CTCCTGCCTCAGCCTCCCGAGTAGCTGGGACTACAGGCACGTGCCACCATGCCCAGCTAATTTTTGTATTTTTAGTAGAGACGGGGTTTCACCATGTTGACCAGGATGGTCTCGATCTCTTGACCTCGTGATCCACCCGCCTCAGCCTCCCAAAGTGCTGGGATTACAGGCGTGAGCCACCGCGCCCGGCCTTAATTTTTGTATTTTTAGTAGAAACAAGGTTTCATCATGTTGGCCAGGCTGGTCTTGAACTCCTGACCTCAAGGGATCTGCCTGCCTCGGCCTCCCAAAGTGCTGGGATCACAGGCATCAGCCGCTGCGCCAGGCCTAGCCTTTCTAAAAACTCTTGCAAACAGCAAATAGACACAAGTCAGGAGGAAAAAATGGAGAGCCCAAGAGAGGTTCTGCAGATGGGATTGGAAAGCCTCAGTTGCTCGTTCTCATTTTTGTCAAGCTGGGTTGTCTGGTTTCCCAGGGAGCGGCAGAGGACACAGACTCCAACAGCAACAGCGAACAAGGCCACTTAAGATGACTTTCAGGGTGCTTTCACATGTATTCACATTTTATTTCATTTACAAAATTAATAGTCCTTTACATACAAAATTAATACATGGTCCTTTTATTTTTTGAGATGGAGTTTCGTTCTGTCACCCAGGCTGGCAGTGGTGAGATCTCGGCTCACCTCAACCTGTGCCTCTGGGTTCAAGTGATTCTCCTGCCTCAGCCTCCCGAGTAGTTGGGACTATAGGCGCACACCTGGCTAATTTTTATATTTTTTAGTAGAGACGGGGTTTCACCATGTTGGCCAGGATGGTCTTGATCTCTTGACCTCATGATCTGCCCGCGCTGGGCCTCCGAAAGTGCTGGGATGACAGGTGTGAGCCACCGCGCCCGGCCTAGATCATGTTTTTGAGATGCATCCATGGTGTTGCATGTGTCTATATTTTGTTCCTTTTTATTGTTGAGTGGTCTTCCACCACGTGGAATCTCACTCTGTCACTCAGGCTGGAATGCAGTGGTCGATCTCGGCTCACTGCAACCTCCGCCTCCCGGGTTCAAGCGATTCTCCTGCCTCAGCCTCCCGAGTAGCTGAGATTACAGGTGTGCGCCACCACGCCCGGCCAACTTTGGCTATTTTGAATAAAACTGCTGTGAACATGTTCATGCCAGTCTTTGTGGAGAGCACGCATGCTCACCAACTCCTTGCAGCAGCTAATAGGATGGCAATATTGTTATTCCCATTTTACGGATGAGAGCACTGAGGCTCAGAGGGTGTTAGTTCCTATTCCAAGGCCACAGAGATAGTCAACGCTGGGGGTGGGATTCTAACCCAGGTTTGTCTGACTGCAGCATCTGCGTTTTTATTCCCTCACTGTAGTGTTTTTGCATCACAGCTGTTTGGGGCCATTAAGCATAAAGGACACATGGGCAGTTCCCCTCAATGGCCTGTCAGTTTCTAACTGCGTTTTAGCTTACTACACTAGCTGCTATTGATAATCAAGGATCTGAGTCACCGTGAAAAGATTCCACCAAACCTGCGTTTAAAGGACAGCAACATGGGAAGGTGTGCGAGAGACGTTGCTAGCTAGGGTCATGACAGTGTCAGCAGGCTAGCAGGGAAGCATACCAACAGTTGTGCTTCCCAAAGCTCTAGTGGTCTGGAAATCTCACATAGTTGTCATTCGCCATCTCCCAGAGAAGCCAGGCACAGAAGGCGTTACTGGATATATAAAATAGTATATAAATAATCCATGTATAAGAAACCACTCTGTTCTCTGCAGAGCCACACAGAACAGGGTTTTGGAGAGTCTGCTGGTTCTCGCTTTGAAAGATGTTGCTAAGCAATGTTACTAATATTATGGAAAGACAGCTTCCCTCCCGGCTTTTCCGCTCAGCCCCAGAAACCCTCGAGTTGAAAGTGGTTTCAGGAGTAGCAGCAGCTGGGGAGGTTTGGTAATCGGTGAGGTGGGGCCAGGGACCTTGGGCTGGAGGGGGATTGTGCTGCTGGCCACAGCCCTTGGCCTCGTCAGCCCCTGATTCTCTGGACTGACCCCTGGGCAGCCTCTATGCAAAATAACACCTCTTCATATTCATCAGAAATTTTCACACACAGAAGGAGCCTTCTGAATGTTTTCACTGTGGAAAAAATTATTATAGTCATGCTGCTTAGCAAAAATTAAAAAATCCATAAATGAACTTCAGAAAAGAAAGTCTTTTAAATAACTTCAGTAACCCAAGGGCTATATGAAGAACTTCTTTCTTCCTCCCTCTACCCACTCTCTGTAATCCCTGAACAGGAAGTCGGCAGGGTTCTGACTGACGTCGCACACTGCAGGCTCCCCCTTCATGGCTCTGGGTACTGGAGCGCTGAGTGCCCATGGCTGAGTGGGATATGTGGGTTTCCTCGGCGTGGTTTCCTTTCCTTGGAGCTTGGAAATGCCACACAAGTCACGGAGACTGTTTCCAAAACCTGAGCCAGTTTAGATTCTCTGCTTAATATGACGTCTGTGGCCCCAGGAAAGTTGGCTGAGCTGAGGTTTCCCAGGCTTGTCTTTGAGGCCTCCCAGCCATGCCTGGGGATGCCGTGGCCTGCGTTATTACAGAAGGACCCTATTGTGGTGGGATGGAGCTCTTGGGGCTGGTTGTGGGCTCTGGGAAGGGATTTTAGAATCGGGGAAGAGAGGCAGTATGTTGGCAAAGATTCTTCCTGTGTCTCTCTCTTCTCTTTCTTTCTTTATGAGTGGGTTATTTATTTATGAGACAAAGTCTTGCTCTGTTGCCCAGGCTGGAGTGCAGTGGCATGATCTCGGCTCACTGCAAACCCAGCCTCCTGGGCTCAAGCAGTTCTCCTGCCTCAGCCTCCCAAGTAGCTGGGATTACAGGCACCCACCACCAAGCCCGGCTAACTTTTGTATTTTTATAGAGATGGGGTTTCACGTTGGCCAGGCTGGTCTTGAACTCCTGACCTCATGTGATCTGCCCACCTTGGCCTCCCAAAATGCTGGGATTACAGGGGTGAGCCATCGCGCCCAGCCCATCTCTCTCTTTTCAAAATAGAAACTGCAAATGACTTCAGTCTTTCCCTTCCTCCACTGTCTTCCTGCCTCCATCCTCCCCCTGTCTTCCTCCTAAGGGGGCATCCCAGAGACGCAACTGTGCTGTGGCCCAGCAGGGGGCGCTGATGCACCTGCCAAGAGTGGAGGTTTCCTACCAGCACAGGTGTGAGTGTTCAGCTGTGTGCGAGGGGGGCTTCTGAGTGCTATGCCTGCGCGGGTGTGTGAATTTGTATACCCTCAAGGGCAGAAGAGAGTGGGGGTGCTGGCCTGTCCTTTCCAGCGCTCTGTTTATAACTCTTGTGTTGCTCCAAAGGTTGTGTTGTCCATGGAATGAATGGCTGGGACCCTGCCCGTGGAGGGGAGGGGCAAGGCGTCTGAAGACACCTGGTTTTCAGCAAAGGCCCCAGCCTCCTTGTTCCGTAACCCCTCTTGCCCCCACCCACCCCCAACCACAGCCCAGAAAGGGAGCATTGGGCGCTGGGAGTCGGAGGCTGGGCAGGGCGAGGAGGTGGAGTCTGCTCAGGCTGGCTCTCTGACCAGGGGCACAGGCATCGGGGCTGATGCCCGATTTCTCATGGACGTGTCTCCTGGAGCTGGTTCCCAGGCACAGAAGGCCCTTTTCTTCAGGGCCAGGCATGCGTGTCTGTCTGCCTCAACCCACTGGCCCCTTAGGAACGGGCTGTGCAGCTGTCTGCTCTCTGTTCATGATTAACTTCCCCGTCTCCCGCCCCAGGCCTGATTCCCACCCAGGCCCCCTCAGCCTTTCGAGTTCCCCGGGACTGGGAGAGACCTGGGTTGGCAGCTGCCTGGCACTTTGTTCTCTGGGACGGCTGTGGGCTCTGGAGGCTGGAGCAGGCCACAGAGATCCTGTGAGCTGGGACCTGGAGGGAGCCCCCTTCACTGACGGATGCGGTCCTCACTTCCCATGGTCTGCATGTATTCAGCTTTCTCAGGCCACCCCAAAGTGCCTCATGAGTGTGGCCTTAGAGCGTGGTAATGTGAAAGTTCTTCCCTGACCGTTCTCTTTTGAACTGGGATTTTTTCAAGGACAGCGCCTTGGTTTGGTGCAGGCGTGTCACTAACTCCTAACACCGCCTGCTTTTTTTTTAAGGGAGGTGCTTCAAGCTTAGAGCTTTTGTCAGGCAAAAGTATTGAGGTAAAATTTAATAAATTTATATTTGTTTTCATGGTAGGAATGGCAAGTGAGAACGGTTTTTCATTCAGGGTTGCAATAATGTTTTCTTGTAAAATGAAGTCAAGGCTAGGCTCGGTGGCTCACATCTGTAAACCCAGCACTTTGGGAGGCCGAGGTGGGTGGATCACCTGAGGTCAGGAGTTTGAGACCAGCCTGGCCAACACGGAGAAACCTCGTCTCTACTAAAAATACAAAAAGTAGCTGGGTGTGGTGGTGAACACCTGTAATCCCAGCTACTGGGGTGGCTGAGGCAGGAGAATCACTTGAACCCAGGAGGTGGAGGTTGCAGCGAGCTGAGATCACGCCATTGCACTCCAGCCTGGGCAACAAGAGGGAAACAATGTTTCAAAAAAAAAAAAAAAATTAAGTAAAAAAGTAAGTTGATGTAATTAAAACAAAATAATGAACAGCAGAGCAGCATGACCTTAAGACAAAGAACCGTGGAGGTGGTGGTGAATGGCCCAACTGTGGAGACCTTTGGCTGGGCTCACTGCACACACTGGCTGGAAATGGTCTTGTTCTGTGGTTTGCAGTGTGTTAACCCCGTTAGTTTCTGGCAGGGATGGTCTTCCATTTTTCTCTCTTGTCCTGGTCGTTTGCATAAAGCTGGACATACTGTACATGTTTAATACATGCTGGTGGAACGGGTAAGCCTAGCATTGATGGTTGTTCCATTCTCTTCTATTGATAGATTTTCCCGTGCTTTGGGGTTCCCTCTGTGGGGTGTGGGGTGTGGGTGTGTCGGGGCTGGAGTGGGAGTTAAGGAGGGAACTGCTGTCTATGCCCTAGAGGTGGCAAGCTTGTAGGGCAGGGGCAGAAGGATGGAATCTCGCTGCCAGGAACACTCTACCTCTTAAGAGACTCAGGAGTCAGGGTCTGAGAGGTTATGGTTTTCTGGGGACAGCCTTGTGTTTGCAGCCACGTTGGGGTTGTGGAGGGACTGAGAAGGCTGGGAACTCTAGAATAAGAGAAAGAATAATGGAACTTTCTGGGTGACTTCGGTACCTTCCTCATCCCAATTCCCTGTTGTTATTTGAAGAGACGGGGTCTCACTATGTTGCCCAGGCTGGTCTAGAACTTCTCGTCTGATCTCAAGTGATCCACCTGCCTCGGCCTTCCAAAGTGCTGGGATTACAGGTGTGAGCCCTCCTGTTACCCACTTGACCTGAACTAGCACTTGACTTGAACTAGCTCCCACACTCCCACCTGCTGGGAAGGAGGGTCCGGCCTTCTGCTGAGATGCAGCCTTCTCTGTGTGGATAAAATACACCCCATGCTAGGACAGACCTAAGGCCAGTGCCCTCATCACCGTCTCTGCCATCTAGCAGAAGCAGTCCATCAGCTACCCTGTGGGTACTTGGGTGCTGTGTGCTACAGTGAGGTGGGAGAAGGGGAGGAGAAGCTCTGGGCTGTGCCGCTGCTCTTCCCTCTTCTCTACCAAGGACACTCATTTATTCTTTTTCCAGACCAATTCTTTTTTTTTTTTAGACGGAGCCTCACTCTATCACCCAGGCTGGTGTGCAGTGGTATGATCTTGGCTCACTGCAACCTCTGCCCCCCCTCCCGGGTTCAAGGATTCTCCTGCCTCAGCCTCCCAAGTAGCAGGCGCCCCTGGTGACAGGCGCCCGTCACCATGCCCAGCTAATTTTTGTATTTTTAGTTGAGACAGGGTTTCACCATCTTGGCCAGGCTGGTCTTGAACTCCTGACCTCGTGATCCACCTGCCTCGGCCTCCCAAATAGCTGGGATTACAGTGAGTTACCGCATCCGGCTTCCAGACCAATTCTTAAGTCACTGCTGGGATAGTACTTGCAGCCTGCCTAACCGGCAATCCCAGGAGTGGGCCCCGGGTTATTCCAATCTTTAGCTATAAAAAGATGTCCATGGCTATCTGTATCTCTGATCCCCCACAACCCCGGCAGGGAGAGGGTGGGAGGGGGGCAAGGCCAATGGTAATGGCCTCTTCATGAATAGACCAGGTGGATTTTAGTACCACCCTGGGGTTCCCTTCCCCTCAACTCCAGTGCCAGCAGGAAGCAGGGCTGACGCCTCCGGGCCTCGAATTTGTTTGCAGCCCCTCTCCCCTCTCCACCCAGCATGGTCCCCTCCCAGCCTGGATTTTCTGTGTTTGCTTGAACACCAGACTGTAAAAAATACGAGGCAAATTGCCTCGGGGGACCTCTTTGGCCCCTACAGGGCTGTTTCCAAAGATGGACTAATTGGCTTGTTTAAATTCCCTCCAGCCCCCTGCCCGCCGCCTCTTTCCCTACGGGGCAAAGCGGTGAGTGATGCTACGGGGGCGGGAGGGGGCGGAAGGGGGCGGAAGGGGGTTGGAAGGCTGGACAGCACGTGGAAGTGGATGAGGGGCTTGTGAGCGAGGTCCCGCGCCGAGGTTAGGGACCAGGCCCTAGCCCTTTCCCCAGGACCTGGCGCGACCCTCTGTCCTTCCCTCCCTAACGAGATGAGGCTGGTGCGGTGTGCAGGGGCGGGAGGGGCGCACGCGGTGGGTGCGTAGAGGCCAGGGCGGGCGGGCGGGGAGGGTAGAGTGGGGGCAGCCCGGCCCGGTGGAGGAAGTGGGGTCGCTGTGAAGTTGGTCCTTGACCCTGTGTGGAGTCAAACTCCCAGGGCCGGGAGTGCCAGTGTCCGCCGGAAGCCGACCCCAGCCCGCCCTCGAGCCCCTGCGCCCCTGCTCTGCGATCCTTGCGCGGACCACGGGGGGAGACGGCGGGCAGAATTCCGCACCCTCCCCGACCCCGGGCCCCGGGCCCGAGAGCTGCGAGCCGGGGCGGGGGGTGGGGGCGCCGGGCTCAGGTGCCCTCTGTCAGCGCGCGAAGGCCGGGAGGTGAGCGCGCGCGGGCAGCGTGTTTGGACGGAGGACGCGCGTTTCCGCCCGGTGCCTGTTTTCTCTCCCTGTTTTAAAGACAGTGACAGCATCGGAGAAGTATCCCGGGGCCGGGCCGGGGAGGGCGGCCGCCGCCTCTGCCTGGGGAGGGAGCTCGGGGCCGGGGTAGGAGCGGGCGAGGGAAGGCAGGGCCGGGGCCGGGGCCCGGGAGGGCGCCTGCGGGCCGCGCAGGGGGCGCCGAGTTCCCGGGAGCGTGTCCCCCTATGCCCGCGCCCCGCGCCCTCCACCATCCGGGCGGCCGAGGCCGGGGTGCGGGAGGCGGGGCCGGGGCGGGTCCCGGCGCGGGCGGCGCGTCTGAGCGGGAGCCGGGAGCCGGGAGCTGCCCGCCCGGGCCGCGCCCCGAGCGAGCCTTGGAAATGGTCGCGCCGGGGGAGTGGACGGCGGCTGCCCCGCGGGCCCCGAGGAGACGCTGAAGGTCGCCGGGAGGGAGCGAGCGCGCGGTCACCTGACCCCCGGGGCGCACCTAGGCGGGGCGGGGCCCATGCGCGGCGGAGGCCGGGGGCCGGGGCGCGGGCGCGGGGGCCGGGCTCGGAGCGGGGACAGCAGCGGGGACAGCAGCCGGGACGCGGGCGGGCGAGGGCGCGGCCGGGCACCGCCGGCGGCCTCGCCATGTCCCAGCCAGCGGGGAGGAGGCACTGCCGAAAGGCGGGGATCCGCGCGGCCGTGGTGCTCATCGGACTCCTGCACAAATCCCGGAGGCAGAATAAAGAGAAAAGGTAAGCCCCGGCCCCCCGAGCCCTCCACTCGCCTACTAGATTCCGGTTTCCTTCGGGGTGGACTTTTCCGCTGGGGGTTCGGCTCCGTGCTGGCTGGAAAAAAGCCTCCCCTCCCGATACGGTCGCGGGGAGAGAGTTCGGAGCTTTGCCCCGAGACCGGCTGGTGCGGGGGAGCCTGGGCAGGACCTTGGCAGAATCGGGGGCGAGGGCGGCTGGGAGGGCCCTCGGGGTTGATCCCTGAGCAAGAGACCCCGAGTCCGTCGCCCCCAGACCCTGCGCTTGCAGAGCGTAGCCCCTTTTCCGAAGCCTGCGGCCGCGGATAGTCTCCATTCAGCTCGGCGGCTCCTTGCGCCGGGGTTGCCATTTGCTTCTCTGCAACTTGGCTGAGCCCGCGAGGTGCCTGCCTGGCCGCGATCCGCCTGCTCTGAGCGCGGCGCGGGCAGGCGAGGAGCAAGTTTGGAGGTCGCCCACTCCCCCCGCCCCCGCGCCCCAGCGCCTCGGGGTGACTTCGGGTTTTCCACCTTTGCCCCTTCGCCTTCCTTGAGTTTGCGCTTCTGTTTGCCCCGGGTGTTGAAAATAGTTTTCTTTAGCTATTTCAGAGACGTTTTGGACGACCTGCGTGGTGAGAGGTGTGGGGCTTTCGTGGGCAAGGGAGGTTCTAGGGAAGCGTTCTGGGCTGCAGCCCCCAGCTGCAGGTCTGACATCCACCAGACCCCGTGAAGCTACCCAGGCAGGTCGTTGGCACAAAGCCTCCCTGTTCTGCTAGGGTGCATGGTAGAGCCTCCAGCAATGGGGGGAGGGGAGGATTCACGCTGACTGCCCACAGAGATGTTGCCCGGGTTTGCGGTAACGTTCAGTGACCCTGCTGGATCCTCATTTCCAGTGGAGTTTTGGAGTGGTTAATACTGTACCCCTGTAAGACACGGGCAGTGGGGCCAGAGACACCTGGGGGTGACCAACAGCCTCTGGACTTGCCACAGGCTGAACACACCTGCGGAGGCAGTAGGTAGTGAATGGGGGACTTTGAGAAGCCAGCACTCATTGCCCTTGTGGCAGGTTGTCCCCCATTCTCTCGTCCCCCTTCCTATAATGTAGAGTAGCAGGACGTTTCCCACAGCATATAATGCATTTGCAGTGAAATGACATAAGGTGGCTGAGCATGGAATAATATTGAGTCACCGCGTGAGAAAGTTCTTCCCTTTTCCGTTCTCTGCGAAGCCTTGTGAGTTCTTTAGGGGAAAGTTTCAGGTTGGTGCTAGTCAGCCTTTGAGACCTTTAAAAACAGTTGCTGATCTTCCTTTTGTAACGAAGAACTGACCTCTGGCTCAGGCCCTCTAAGTGGAGCAGGGTGCCTGGCGAGAACTTAGGTTGTTTTATTTATTTTTAGGATTCCCTCCTGGTTAATGGCCAGGGGTACTGATTTTTTTCCCATTTGTGGTAGTGATGTAAAACATCACTTTAAATTAAACGTATGATCTATTTATTTAATTAATTATTATTTTTTTTGAGGCGGAGTTTCGCTCTGTTGCCCAGGCTGGAGTGCAATGGCGGGATCTTGGCTCACTGCAACCTCTGCCTCCCGGGTTCACGTGATTCTCCTGCCTCAGCCTCTGTAGTAGCAGGGATTGCAGGCTCCCGCCACGATGTCCAGCTGATTTTTTTGTATTTTAGTAGAGACAGGGTTTTCACCATGTAGCCCAGGGTGATCTCGAACTCCTGAGCTCAGGTAATCCACCCACCTTGGCCTCCCAAAGTGCTGGGATTACAGGTATGAGCCACCGCACACCTGTAACATGAATCTGTTTAATAGAAATAGTAATAATAGTACACGTGTTATGGAATATAGTGGAAATCCTGCAAGTGGTCTAGGTATGGCTGACGCCAGGGTCATGTGTGTCTAGCAGAAAGAGCTGCCGTGGGAACTCTGGAGGGCAGTGTTCCAGGGCTGGACCCCATTTTGCCCTGGACTTTGATTCCCTTGTTTTCTGCCCTCCAGCATTTTATCTGTAGAGTGGTGGTGAACAAGTCAACTCTCTAAAGCCAGAAGGATGTATGGGATGGCTGGTCTGAGATAGCCTGACCTTCTCTGAGGGCTGAAAGGGAAAATATGCTCGGTGGAAAGGCAGTTGCATGGGCCCAGCTCCTGATTCTGAGTATAGAAAGGTGGTGGTCGGTGGGTGGAGAGGAAAAGCCCCTGCACGGAGAGCTGGCTGTCCTCTCCCTGGCTCATCTGTTGACTGTGGTAGGATGATAGATTTCATCTCTGTGAGCCTCAGTTTCTGCTGCCCCACAAAAGGCTTGTGGGGTGCAAGTCAGATCATGTGAATGGAGATGCGCCTGAAAGATACGATGTGCTGCAGCGGGGTGAAGGGGTTTGATCAGCACTGCTCCCACTCCTCTCCCTGACCCTCTGCCCTGGTGACCCAGGTCAGGTGTCTGGTGGTGATGGCCCCAACAATAGCAGTCAAGATCAGCCATGTGCAGGCCAAGCAGGCAGCCAGGGGGATATGGGCCTGGGCAGAATGAGTCTGTTGGGGGATGCAGTGAGGCACAGGGGAGGCCCTGGGTGGGGAGTGGGAGGGCTTGGCCGGGGCCAGCGTGCTCGAGGCTCCTGGAATCTTTTCTTTCTTCCTGAATGCACTGCACTCTTGCCTGTAATACAGGCAGGCATTAGTGGCCTTCCCAGCCCCTGGCTTCATCCCATTCTTCCGTGGCTCCAACTATCCTGATGGCTTTGGCTGTGGACTTAACCTACCCGAGGAGAAAGAGTGATTGGTTTCCTCATGGTGCTAAGTGACCTCTGCTTCCCTGGCTGTATCTGGAGTTTCTTTGTCTTTAAGTGTCTGAAATCAGTGCAGCGAACACTATTGACCCCGGCTCTGCGGGTGCTGGTGGCCACAGGAGGCCTGGAGCAGGCTGCGGCTGCCAGCCTCTCTTCAGCATTCCCCAAACTCCATGCTGGGTGTTAAATTTGATGAGTTCTTCCTTCCTCCCCCTGTCATCACAGGGTTGGGTCAGGCTCAGGCCCCTTCTCATCCTTCCAGAAGGCTTGATCCATCCATTGATCTTCCCAGCACCTTTAATTGACAGGCGTGTGCAGATAACACTCTTGGCTCTTAGCCTTAAGGGTTGAAATGGTTGCGTGTGGCTTGCAGTGACCGCCCAGCGGTCTTTGTTATCCTCCTGCTCTCTCCAGGCCGCTTGGAAATATTGCTTATTAGGGGACAGGGAGGTGTACCAGGCAGGGTGGTAATGAGACAGGTGTCCCATATAGTCCCAGAACTAGGAGACTCCCAGGCGGTCTTCGTAGTTCCCAAGAATGTTGCTCCAAGCTCCAACTTCAATTTTTCAATTTCCCTTTCGAGAAATGGCCGTGGCACTCATCATTTAGCACGTGGCCTCGCTCTCTGGGAGTTGTAGGGCAGCCTGGAAGTTATGCCTCTTTCTGCCCATTTTCCAGGGTTTCTGGCACATAGGTTCTTGTAAAAGCAGCGGTGTGTCTGAGAGGGGATTGAGTTTGAGCATAGCCGCCAGGAGACACCCGGATGCAGCCTTCCTCAGAGTTGGCGGTTTGGAAACCGTTTTTATTTTCAGAGCCTGCTTCTTATAGATGTGGGTAGTGGGGAGCTCGGCTCTCTGAGGGGTAAAACAGGCTCCTTTGCTGGGAAGAACAGAGGCAGAGGAGCATAGGCAAAATCTGTACGCTCTTGGCTGGGCACGATGGCTCACGCCTGTAATCTCAGCACTTTGGGAAGCCAAGGTGGGTGGATCACCTGAGGTCAGGGGTTCAAAACCAGCCTGGCCAACATGGTGAAACCCCATCTCCACTAAAATTACAAAAATTAGCTGGGCGTGGTGGCAAGCGCTTGTAATCCCAGCTTCTCAGGAGGCTGAGGCAGGAGAATTGCTTGAACTTGGGAGGTGGAGGTTGCAGTGAGCCGAGATTGTGCCATTGCACTCCAGCCTGGACGACAGAGCCAGACTCTGTCTCAAAGAAAAAAAAAAAGTACATTCTGAAAAATGTGGATAAAGTCAGTGTGGCCTTGGGTGTGACTTTCTGAACTGGAGAGAGGTCATTTAGCATAATGAAAACAAGTCCACTTCTTACAGTGGGTAGTTATTTTGGGACAGCTCCCATCATGGAGTTTATGAGGAGGAAAACATGGATTCACTCATCATTCAGCAAATTCTGGCAGGCTTCAGGTGAGAGCATCAGATCTAATGAATGTGATCCTTTTGTTGTGGAGTATCCTAACTGGTGGGTTATTTCTGGGTAGAAAAAGCCTATTGCAATTATTTTTTTAAAAAAATGTTGCTGTGGAAATTCTCAAGCATACACAAAAGTAGAGAGAATAGGGTAACATAATACCTAGTTTCAGTCATTATCAACTTCTGGTCAATCTTCTTTCATTTATTTACCAATACACTCCTCCACAAAATTACTTTGAAGTAAATCTCAGACGTTAGGTATTTCATTCTTAAATATTTCAGTTTGCATCTTAAAGACAAGAATTCTTGTCCAGGCACAGTGGCTCACACCTGCGATCTCAGCACTTTGGGAGGGTGAGGTGGGAGGATCACCACTGGAGTCCAGGAGTTCGAGACCAGCCTGGGCAATATAGTGAGACTCATCTCTACAAAAAAATGAAAAAAAAAAATCAGTCGAGCACGGTGGTATGTGCCTTTGGTCCCAGCTACTTGGAAAACTGAAGCATGAGCGTTGCTTGAACCTGGGAGGCAGAGGCTGCAGTGAGCCGAGATCGAGCTACTGTACTCCAGCCTGGGCAACAGAGCGAGACCTGTCTCAACAATAAAACTACAGAAGGTTAAGAATTTATTAAAAAAAAAAAAATAACACTACTATTATTATACTCCTCTAAATTAACAATGATTTCTTAATACCGTATTCAGTAAGTATTTGAATTTCCCCAGTTGTCTCATGAAAAGTTTTCAAGAGCTTTTTTGAGTCCGAATTCAAACAGTACTAGGTGATGGGTGATGTGTCTCTTAATCTGCATTTTCCTCCAACTCTTTTTTTTTTTTTTTTGAGACAAGGTCTTGCTCTGTCACCCAGGCACGATCTTGGCTCAGTGCATGCTCTGCCTCCTGGGTTCGGTTCAAGTGATTCTTGGGCCTTAACCTCCTAAGTAGCTGGACTTACAGGCACCTGTCACTATGCCTGGCTAATTTTTGTATTTTTAGTAGAGATGGGTTTTACCACGTTGGCTAGGCTGGTCTCTAACTCCTGGCCTCAAGTGATCAGCCCACCTTGGCCTCCCAAAGTGCTGAGGTTACAGGAGGCATCAGCCACCCCACTTGGCCCTTCCAATTCTTTTACAAAATTTTTGATTTAATTTAAAATTTTTTGGAGATGTGGTCTTACTCTGTCACCCAGGGTGGAGTGCAGTGGTGTGATCTCAGCTCACTGCAACCTCTGCCTTCCGGGCTCAAGTGATCCTCCCACCTTAGCCTCCTGAGTAGCTGGAATTACAGTTGCCTGTCACCATACCCAGCTAATTTTTGTATTTTTTGTAGCGATGGGGTTTCGTCATATTGCCCAGACTGGTCTTGAACACCTGCACTCAAGCGATCTGCCCACTTTGGCCTTCCAGTGTGCTGGGATTATAGGTATGGGCTGCTGTGCCTGGCCCACCAACTCTATTTTTTTTTTCTCCCTACAATTCATGTACTGAAGAAACTGGACTGTTTGTCTCATGGCGTTTCCCACAGTCAGGATTTTGTGGATGGCATCCCCTGGTGTTATTTAGCATGTTCTGCTGTCCCCTGTGTTACCTGCAAATTAATGTTTAGTTCTAGAGGCACCATCAGGTTTGCTGTCTTTTTTTGTTGTTGTTGTTTATTTTTGTTTTTTGGCAAGATTGTGCCATTAGAAGTTGTGTAGTTGTGTGTTTCTGTGACATTAGCCATTGTCGATTGACTTGTTTCTATGGTTTGAACCTGGTATTGGGAGGATACTCGTGTCCTGCCCTTGCAGGCAGCCCCATGAGCTGGCTGGACACGAGATCTGAGCCTGTGGGTTGTCCAGAGTTCTGGCCTTGGAGTCCCAGAATCCCAGAGTCCCAGAGCTGGAAGGGACATGAGACAGGAGCTGGTCCACTCCCTGGCCCTGGAACAGATGGCTGCTTGTTCTCTCTTTAGGAGGCAGCTGGGTCCTGGCGTCTCTGCAAGGACCTGTCTCCTGTTTTCTCCTGTCTGATGTTTGAATGACCCCCGAGGGGGCTGCTGTAGCTTTACAGAACAAACATCTCCCTTTAGCCAGCTTCCCGCTACTAACTTCACCAAGGGGCCAAGGCCTTAGATGGTTTGAGTTGAAGGGAGAGAATGTGAGGCATAGATGGGCTTAATTCTTTTTTAATCTCCTACTTCTAGTTTCCCTTCTCCTCTCTCCTTGTGGTGGCCAGAGTGGAGTTTAAAACATTCACATAAAGCCAGGTATCTCTCCTGTAGAAAGCTCTCTGTAAGACTTCCCATTATACTTACTTATCTGTGTGTGGTTTTTTTGAGACAGTGTCACATTCTATCACCCAGTCTGGAGTGCAATGGCAGGATCTCAGCTCACTGCAGCCTCCACCTCCTGGGTTCAAATGATTCTCCTGCCTCAGCCTCCCGAGTAGCAGGGATTACAGGCGCGAATCACTGTGCCTGGGTAATTTTTTTGTATTTTCAGTAGAGACGGGGTTTCACCATGTTGGCCAGGCTGGTCTTGAACTCCTGACCTCCAGTGATCCACCCACCTCCGTTTCCCAAAATGTCGGAATTACAGGCTTGAGCCACTGCTCCCGGCCCACTTTCTTTTATACTTTAAATGAATTCCAAGCTCTGGAGTCCAGTCCACACCCCACCTGCTTCTCTGGCCTTACCTCCCCCTTGTCTTCCTTTCCTCCCCGTTATCACTGTGCTTCTGCTGTGGGGCCTCCTTTCCACACCTGGAATGTGGCAGGTTGGGTGCTGCCTCAGGCCCTTTGCATCTGCTGTTTACAGTGAGTTCATCGCCTGTCGTTTCCTCATCGCCAGACTCTTAACTCAAATGGCATCTCTTCCAAAAGACCTCCCCTGACGATGCCACCTGAGCGGCTCACTCCAGCCATTATTGCTTTACCCTGCTCTATTTCCTCTGCAGCACTTCTCATTTACTGATAGTATCTAGTTTATGCAATAAACAGTTGATTAGCTGTTCCCTCCCCTAGAGCGGGAACTGTTTGGGAGCAGGGACTTTGCCTTCTTTGTGTCTGGGTCTCTGTTGCCCTGAATAGGAGATGCTCAGTCAATATTTGCTGAGTGAATGGCTGGAAGCCCAAGAGGCTTCCTGGCTCCCCCGAGTAGAACGTGCCCACTTCCTGTTTCCCTGGGGTCTTTTTCTTTTTTTTTTTCAGACAGAGTCTTGCTCTGTCACCCAGGCTGGAGTGCAGTGGCATGATCTTGGCTCACTGCAACCTCCACCTCCTGGGTTCAAGTGATTCTCCTGCCTCAGCCTCCCAAGTAGCTGGGATTACAGGCACCCACCACCATGCCCAGCTAATTTTTGTATTTTTAGTAGGGACGGGGTTTCACCATGTTGGTCAGGCTGGTCTCGAACTCCTGACCTCAGGTGATCCTCCCACCTCGACCTCCCAAAGTGCTGGGATTACAGGTGTGAGCCACCATGCCTGCCTAAGTTTTGTATTTTTAGTGGAGATGAGGTTTCTCCATGTTGGCAAGGGAGGTCTTAAACTCCCTGACCTCAAGTGATCTTCCTGCCTTGGCCTCCTAAAGTGCTGGGATTACAGGCCTGAGCCACTGCGCCCGGCTCCCTGGGACCCTTTTAATCATCAGTGCCCTCCAGTGGGCGCCCTTTTCTTGTCTGGGATTGAGGACTCTCTCCCTTCCGTCTCTTTCCTTCCCTTCTGGAAGGGATTTTGTAGAGAATTGCAGACGATCAGTTGCTCATGTGTATTTCTGTTGTTATGCCTCACCTCTGCGTAGTTTTGGGACCTGTAGATGTGAGGGACCAGGCTCAGCCATGACCGACCATCTGAAGCTGGGGCTGGGAGCCAGGGCCGTTGTTGACTCTGGGTTCCTAGGTCTTGGGAGCTGCTGCCTGATTGGCAGAGGCAGGCTCCCTTCACTTAATGCCGAAGAGGGGCAAGTGGGCGTCTGAATTAGTGAACAGTCGCCATTAGCCAATGTACATATTTTTCTAAATGTGGTTTTATCTCTTCGGAGCCTGTGTGGTGCACAGATGGCTGCTTACCAGGATGTTGCCAAATAGAGGGCTTGTCAGGCCTGCTCGGTTAAATCAACGAGGAGCTCGGTGTTCAGATGGGGGCTGCCGAAGGGCCCGGGAAGCATCTCAGTCATTTTAAGCAGATGAAGCACCCCACGCCCCCTGACTCCCTGCCCCCCAGCAAACTCAGTTTCTTTGCCTACCGAATCCATAAAAAGTAAATGAGGTAGGCAAGATGATTTCAGGTGTGGACAAGAGCTTTTTATTTTAATAGCCACTTTAAAAAATGAATTCTGGCAAGTGATACTGGTGTTCCATGCATGATCGTTATATAACATTCAAAAACCCAAATCTGGGCTGGGCACACTGGCTCACGCCTGTAATTCTAGCACTTTGGGAGGCCGAGGAGGGTGGATCACTCAAGGCCAGGAGTTCGAGCCCAGCTTGGCCAACATGGTGAAACCCCGTCTCTACTAAAAATGTAAAAATTAGCCAGGCATGGTGGTGGGTGCCTGTAATCCCAGCTACTCAGGAGGCTGAGGCAGGAGAATCGCTTGAACCCAGGAGGTGGAGGTTGCAGTGAGCCGAGATCACGCCTCTGCACCTCAGCCTGGGCGTTAAAGCTAGACTCTGTCTCAAAAAAAACAAAAAATAGAAAAACCCCAAATTGGTTTAAGTAAAAAAGTGCGAGTCAATTTAAACAAACGTGTTAAGAGAAGTCACAGTCAGGTGGGACAGGGATGGGAAAAATGGGGAAGACGAAAATGCCTGAGGTTTAGGGACCCATTTCCCACATGTTAAAACGGGCCCAGCAGCACCAGCGTCCTGGGGTCGGTGGCGCTTGGAGGGTTGTCACAAGCCAACACATTTCGAGGCTTGCAGTTTTCTGGCCCCCGTGCTAAGGGTGCACGTGCTTGTTTGTCTGTTTGTCTAATTCCACCAGTTATCATCTCTGCTTTCCAGCCAAGGAACAGAAGCTCAGAGGTCAAAGACTATGCTGGGGGTGGAATAAAAGGTGGAGGAGCAGCGATTTTACCCTGGGCCTGCTGGGGTCTAGAGACTGCTCTGAACTGTCATATTATTTAGGACCCAAGGTAAGCATTTGTGAAGTGCCTGGCTTGTCAGAAGTGCTTCGTGCATGCCGCTGCTGTGATTAGTACATTGAAGTGTAACGTATGTACCGTGAGTGTCCAGGTCTTAGGGGCACAGCCTTGTGAGTTTTCGCTTAGCTGTCTTCCTGTGTAGACACTACTCAGATTCAGATACAGAGATTTCCAGCACCCCAGCAGAGTCTCTTACGCGTCTCCACCGTCCAGTGACTCACACCTGTAATCCTGGCACTTTGGGAGGCCGAGGCGGATGGATCACTTGAGGTTAGGAGTCCAAGACCAGCCTGGCCAACATGGTGAAACCCCGTCTCTACTAAAAATACAAAAATTCGCTGGGCGTGATGGCGGGCGCCTGTAATCCCAGCTACTCGGCAGGCTAAGGCAGGAGAATTGCTTGAACCCAGGAGGTGGAGGTTGCAGTGAGCTGAGACTGGGCCATCGCACTCCAGCCTGGGCGACACAGCGAGACTACATCCCAAAAAAAAACCCAAAAAAACAAACAAAGTGAAGTCAGGCCCATCACTTTAGGGATTCCACTGAGAGTGTCTGGGTGGGGCCCGGGGTAGCCTTTACACCCATGGCAGAAGGAAGAACATGGCTGGTATTTCGTAAGCTGAGATTTCTGAGTGTGGGGCTGCTGCTTGAACCCTGAAGAGGGTCTCAAAGAATCCAAGCTCATTTCTTGAGGTGTATACACTGGGTTTCACCTTGCCTTCTCCTTCCAGGCAGACTTAGTGGGAGCCTGGAGCCGACACTGTGTTTATTCAGTGTCCTTGGAGCAAGGGTGGATTGAAAAATTGTCACTTGCTTTTAAGCTTATCAGTTATGAACACTCTGGTTCGTGAAGGCTGGAGCTCCAGCCAAGTCCTTCCCGGAGTCCTCCACGGGTGGGCAGCCTGGCTCGGAGCTGGGCATGCCTTTGGAGACATGTCGGCCCCATGCATGTCCTGAGACAGCTGACCTGGCCTTGTGGTTAGTCCATTCCAAAGGCAGGAGGGGGCAGACTGTGGATTAGAGCCATCCCCTCCCTTCGTCTTTCTCCCTCCTCTGCCTTTTTCTCTTTCTTTAATGTGAAGATCTTTATCAGCCACACTGAAGGCTGTGTGGTAGGATCAGGGCACCATGATGACCCCTGTTGTCAGAAGGGCTTACTCTGCCTGGTAAAGTACCCTGTAACAACCCTACTAGGGAGGTATTACTCTTGCCCCTGGTTTATGGATGGGGCTGAGTGAGAGTCTGGTAAGAGTGGAGGCAGGGCTGGGCACAGTGGCTCACTCTTGTAATCCCAGCACCTTGGGAAGCCCAGGCAGGTGGATCACCTGAGGTTGGGAGTTTGAGACCAGCCTGACCAACATGGTGAAACCCCGTCTCTACTAAAAATACAAAAATTTTCTGGGCCTGGTGGCACACGCCTGTAATCCCAGCTGAGATTACAGGCGCGTGCCACCACTCCCAGCTAGATTTCGTATTAATTGTCTCAGAGGCTGAGACAGGAGAATCACTTGAACCTGGGAGGCGGAGTTTGCAGTGAGCTGCGGGCACGCCATTGCACTCCAGCCTGGGCAACAAGAGTGAAATGATGTCTCAAAAAATAAAAGAGTGGAGGCAGGAGCCCCTGGTTGTTCTCCATCGCGTCCTGTGTGTAGCACAGCGCCATCCTGACTCCGCAGAGGGCAGACAGCGGCACCCCTGACACCTAGGAGCTTGCAGTCTGAGGCAGAGGTTGGGAGCTGGCCCCTGCGGTCTCCTCCTGTCTTTAGGAAGCCTGTCATCTGGACCAGACACCGTCCTCGGTGCTGGGGACGCAGCAGTGGCAGCACAGAAGCAGAGCCCTGCCTGGCTGGAGCGTCCAGGCCTGATGGGCTTTGTTCAGCCCACATACTTTGTTTTTTCCTTTGGAGCTGATATTTTAAAATTGGAAGATTCCACGTTGTGAATCTGTTTTCTAGTCTTGAGAAATCAGAAGCTCTGGGAACACTGGCTGGCCTGGCCTTCCCTCATTACACCTCAACTTCTAGCTTCCTGTTCAGTACAGGGCTGGCAGCCCCCTGCCCACTGCAGCCCACCTGTACCTGGCCACACCTGTGCTACCTGCCCCTCCCTTGAAGGATGGGATGTGCAGTGTGGGAAGTGGGAGGCCTGGGCTTGGGAGCTCTAGGTGGAACTCTGTGAACAGAGGCTGGGGGTTACATCCCAGTCCTGCCAGTCCTGCAGGTCCTTCGGGCCTTCTTGGTCTTGGGCATATCCATTGTGATGGAAAAGGGGAGTCCTGGCAGCCTAGTGGGGCTCCCTATGGGAGCTGGGCTGCAGAATGGCCACTGTGGATTTGCCTTCAGATATTCCTCCTCCCTTTCCCTCCTGAATTACCCCCAAATAAAATGACAGACGCTGTGGGAGGCTGTGCATCGCAGCACAGAAACTCAGGAATAATGTGAGAGGGACAGAGACAGGAGCACTCGTGGTCCCCGCTCTGGGTGGGCCTGCACGGGGCTGGCATTTAAGTGTCACCTCATTTCATTCTCTGCGTGACACTGATTATCTTTATCTTCGTTTTTTATAGAGGAGAAAGCTGAGGTTCAGAAGGGATCACATATCCAGTGTCACCCAACTGGTATAACAGAGCTGGGATTCCAATCTGTCCAATGCCAAATTCTGTGCTTTTTCTCCCACCACAATTACATGGTGACCCTGGCCGAGGTACTCAACCCCCTGTGTTATAGTCCAATGAAGCGGATTGTAACGCAGCTCGGAGGAGACCGGGTGTCCTGGTCAAGACTTCCAACACGTGAAGAACTCTGCACCCCATAACATTCTGGTTATTTTTAAAGGAAGGGACCAGATGGGTCTGTGGAACAGCTGGGCTTCTTTTGAATACTTAGCCTGAGCTAAGGGGAGGGTGAAGCCGAGAGGAGGGGAAGAGTCTGTTCTCTCCAGCTTTAGATAAGCTGAAAGGTCTCCCGGCTGCTGGCCTCACTCATGAGAACAGAAATTCTCACTTCTCGATGTGAACAGGAAGGTCCCGGCTGCAGCCTGGGTTACCTGTGCCATCTGTCTTTTAACAGAACGTTTATTTTAGTAAGATCTTTAATCTGAGCTGCAAAGGCAGAAACAGTGTGTAAATCAACAGGTAACTGACACAGGCCATCTGAAAACAGGATCTGCAGATGCAGTAAAGGCTTCTTATGGACGGTGAGAAGCTCCCCCGAGGGCACGGCCACACAGAGGCGGGCCGCAGCTGTGGTGCAAGTGATGGAAACTGAGATGCCTGGCTTCCGCATCGCAGCTCCCCTGACCCCCAGCCCCACTTCTAGAAAGGGCCGCCTGCCCTCTTCGCAGCATCCACACCCTCTTTCCGCTCCGTGAGTGCAAATGCAGGCTGCAGTCCCTCCTTAAATGGGCTGTGTCCCAAACGTTCATTCACTCATTCAGTTCATCTCTGTCCATATCTGGGTGCCCTCCCTTCCTCCAGCAGCCTGTGCTCCTGAAGGAGAGGTCAACCCTGGAATGTGAACCCAGCACAGAAGAGGGAAGGTATGGAGAAGGGGTGCAGGGAGCCCTGGAGGTCAGAAGAAAGGGAGGCCGCCCAAGGAAGGCTGCCTGGAGTTGGCGGCATTTGAGTTGGGCTGTGGAGACTGGACAGGATGTCTGAAGGGAGAGATGGAGTGGGAAGCATGTCCCAGGTAAAGAAGACAGTAGAAGCAAAGGGGCCAAGATAGAAAAACAGGGGCCTGGGCCGGGCGCGGGGGCTCACGCCTGTAATCCCAGCACTTTGGGAGGCCGAGGCAGGTGGATCACGAGGTCAGGAGTTCGAGGCCAGCCTGGCCAACATGGCGAAACCCCTTCTCTACTAAAAATACAAAAAACTAGCCAGGCATGGTGGCCAGAACCTATAGTCCCAGCTACTTGGGAGGCTGACGCAGGAGAATCACTTGAACCCAGGAGGTGGAGGTTGTAGTGAGCCGAGATCGTGCCACTGCACTCCAGCCTAGGTGACAAAGCGAGACTCTGTCTCAAAAAAAAAAAAAAAAAAAAAAAACGGAAAACAGGGGCCTGCTCAGATCCCACCCTGACTGTGGTGTGGATCTTGTGCTGGGGAGTGGCGAGACATGAGGCTGTTAGGGCGGCCTGGGGCCGTTTTGTGTTTGGTGTTAAACGCTGGGGAAAGAAGGGCAGGTGAGGCCATGATGGAGTTTCCCTGCTCCCCGCCTCCCCTAGACCCAGGGCAGTTGGTACCCCTGTTAGTACACAAAAGCAGAGTCAGTCAGTATTACACGTGAAACAATTCTGTAACATTTGTGTTACTGTGATTTTTATTAAAGGAAGGTTTGGGGCCTGAGGATCTTTGTGTTGGTGAGGCAGTAGATGATATCCACAAATATCTCTGCTGATTGGTAATATTTTATTTTATTTATTTTTTGAGGCATGGTCGCCCTCTGTCGCCCAGGTTGGAGTGCAGTGGCATGATCTCAGCTCACTGCAACCTCCACCTCCCGGGTTCAAGCGATTCTTCTGCCTCAGCCTGCTGAGTAGCTGGGATTACAGGTGTGCGCCACCATGCTCAGCTAATTTTTATATTTTTAGTAGAGATGGGGTTTCTCCATGTTGGCCAGGCTGGTTTTGAACTCCTGACCTCAAGTGATCCACCTACCTCGGCCTCCTGAAGTGTTGGGATTACAGGTGTGAGCCACTGCCCATGACCTATTTTTAATTTTAGAGGTAGAGTCTCCCTGTGTCACCCAGGCTGGAATGCAGTGGTGCAATCTTGGCTCACTGCAACCTTCACCTCCCCGGTTCAAGAGATTCTCCTGCCTCAGTCTCCCAAGTAGCTGGGATTACAGGTGCCCAATGCCACGCCCAGCTAATTTTTGTATTTTTAATAGAGATGGAGTTTCTCCATGTTGGCCAGGCTGGTCTTGAACTCCTGACCTCAAGTGATCCACCTGCCTCGGCCTCCCAAAGTACTGAGATTACAGGCCTGAGCCACCGCGCCCGACCTCTGATCAGTAATTTAGCTGATTGTCAAGAAACTTTTGGTTGCAGCTGACAGGCCCCACTTCAAATTAATGTAAAGAGAAAAAGAAGTTTTTTGGGTTTAGGCTGGGAAGTTCAAGAGGGATGGATTCAGGTATGGCTGGATCCAGAGCCGCAGTGATGTCCTTGGACACTGGTTCTTTCGCCCCGTCTCTAGGCTGTGCTTTCCTCTGTGTTGCCTTCATCTTTCATCCTCAGGTATCTGCAAAGATGGGTGATGGCTGCTGCGGGCTGACATGCTACCCGCTTAGCGATACCAACAGGGAGAGCGAATCTGTTTCCCAGTAATTTCAGCAGCTGTCCAAGGGATGGCTTACGCTGGACATAGAGTGAGTCACATACCCATCCCTGAACTTTGGCCAGAGAGATGGGATACACTGATTTATGTAGTCTAGGTCTTATGCCCACCCCTGGTTCCAGGGATAGAGAGACTTGGCTGGGAGTACCGGAGGGATGGGTCACCTAAGGAAATCTGGCACGTTGCTCTCAGAAGATCAGGGGATGGAAGCTGGGCAGGAAAAATGCCAACAGCTGTCCACTCCACTGGCCTTAGTGGCTTAGTTGATGGGCTGATCTTGGCACAGTCTTGTCAGCTTGGCTGGTGGCTGCAGCTGCTGGTACCCTCCCAGATACAGGGATGCCTCCTTCTGCCTCAGCTGGGTGAGGTGTGCTTTATTCTTCGTGGATGCAGCTGGTGGATCCCCAAGCCTTTGGTAGTAAACACACTTCCTGGGTGCTTTTCTGAGTCCATTCTGAACGCTGAAGCGGTCAGCCATGTGACCACACTGGACCTGGGCTGAGAGGACAGCCTGGATTTGCTCGGAGTTGGCCCTTGGCTCTGGGGTTGGATAATGCGTCCCCATCCTGTTTTGCTGATGCTTTCTGGCGCCCAGCTGCCCTCTACCCGAGCAGGTCCAGATTCCTTGAATACAGATTGCCCCTCTTTCCCGACATCTGCCAGTGGGTACTCTTGGTCACAGGCCCTGGCTGACAGAGGGGCTAGCTGTCTGCTATCCATCCTCCTGGTGGAGGGCCAGGCCGAGAGGAAGTCTCAGGGGTCTTAAAGGTAGGGCCCTCTAGATAGCAAAGACATGGCTGCAGAAGGGCAGAGGAGCGGCCTCAGGAAAAACCCAGCGGGATAATGATTTGGAATGTACATACTGTCAAAACTGTGGTCCTTGGTTTTCCCATGTATGAAATGCAGCTAAGACTAATGAATTCCTTAAAGAACAAGTGAAATGTGTTTGTGTGTAAGCAGAAATCTTATTCAGCAATTCCTTTACTAGAGGTGCAATTTTTTTTTCTTTGAGAAGGAGTCTTGCTCTATTGCCCAGGCTGGAGTGCAGTGGCATGCTCTCAGCTCATTGCAACCTCCACCTACCGGGTTCAAGTGATTCTCCTGTCTCACTGTCCTGAGTAGCTGGGATTACAGGTGCGTGCCACCACGCCCAGCTAAGTTTTGTATTTTTAGTAGAGACAGGGTTTCACCATGTTGGCCAGGATGGTCTTGAACTCCTGACCTCAGGTGATCTGCCTGCCTCGGACTCCCAAAGTGCTGGGATTACAGGTGTGAACCGCCTTGCCTGGCCAGAACAGATGAGTGTTTGATTCCACTTTGTCTCAGTCTAGGCTGCTATCACAAAATACCACAGATTGAGTGGCTTCAACCAACATTTACTTCTCACAGTTTTGGAGGCTGGAAGGTCCAAGTTCAAGGTACTGGAAGATGTGGTGTCTCATAAGGGCTCACCTCCTGGATCACAGACAACTGTCATCTTGCCGTGTTCTCAGATAGTGAAGGGGCAAGGGAGCTTTCTGAGGCCTCTTTTTCCAAGGCACTGGTTCCATTCCTGAAGGCTTCCCCTGATCACCTCCTGAAGGCCCCTCTTCCTAATACCATGACATTATGTGTTAGGATTTTAACACAGAAAATTTTATACTTACATAGTATACAGTATGCTTATATGAGGTACCTAGAATAGACAAATTCATAGGGGCAGAAAGTAGAATAGAGGTTGCCAGGCGTTGCAGGGAAAGGCAGTTTTTGTTTAATGGGTCGACAGTTCCTGTTTGGGACGATGATAAACTTCTGGAAATGGGCAGTGGTGTTAGTTGTACCACAGTGTAAATGCCACTGAATTGCAAACTTAAAAATGGCTAAAATGGTTAAAAAACCTAAACAAACTTTATTCAGAACCTCAGTGTGTCTAATAGAAAAAGTGTTTCTCTGGTTGAAGATAGGGTGGGCTGGTAGGTAGCTCTCGCCTGGTCTGCATGAGTGCTCAGCTGAGTTGGAAACCAGAGTGCCTTAGGGACTCCGGGGAAGCAGCAGCCCTCCCTTCCCCAACAGCCACGTTCTGAATTGAAGGTCCCTAAGGCTCTGTGCTGCCCTAGCTCACGGCCCCACTGAGGGTCACGTGTTGCTGGGGAGATCAGGCCTGGGAGCAGGTGTGAGAAGTACTGGGCCACTGCCTGCGAGCTCCCCTCTCATCCTGACGTTTCCCCTTCCTGCAGTCTCGGGCTCAGGGACAGCCGTTGGCCAGCACCCTATGGGGCTCTCCCAGGAGGCTGATCTGGTGAGCGGGGACGCTGGGGGCTTAGCAAGTGGCCCAGGAGGAATGTGGCTCCGGCCACGTGAGTGGAGGGCTTGGGTTTAGTGACCACAATGTGGATGCCCTCTGTGACCTGCCGGCCTGCCTTGAGTGAGACAGGCAGCCGCTACCCCAGGGTATGCTGCCCTGCAGAGCAGACCTCGGGTGGGATTTGTGTGACCCTTGACCCTGGCATGGTCTCAGAACCTTCCTCTGAGTGCACTTTGTGCTGTTTCTTCAAACTTTTTTTTTTTGAGATAGAGTCTCGCTCTGTCACCCAGGCTGGAGTGTAGTGGCACAATCTCGGCTCACTCCAACTTCTACCTCCCTAGTTCAAGCAATTCCCCTGCCTCAGCCTCCCCAGTAGCTGGGATTACAGGTGCGTGCCACCACGCCCGGCTGATTTTTTTGTATTATTATTATTTTTTAAATGATATCACACTCTGACACCAGGCTGGAGTGCAGTGGCGCAATCTCTGCCCACGGCAACCTCAGCCTCCTGAGTGGCTGGGACTACAGGCGCGCACCACCACACCCGGCTAAGTTTTGTATTTTTTAGTAGAGATGGGGTTTCACCATGTTGGCCAGAGTGGTCTCAAACTCCTGACCTCAGGCAGTCCACCTGCCTCGGCCTCCCCAAGTGCTGGGATTACAAGCATGAGCCACTGCGCCAGGCCCTATCTGCTTTTTTAAAAAATGTTTATTGTGTTTTTAATATCCTTGTTCCTTGCTGAAAATTTAGAAAACTGAGAAAAATACAAAGATTAAAATAAAAATCAGTTGCCATCCCAAAAGAGAGACCGTAGCAATATTGACATTTAATATGTTTTATTGTGGTCTTTTTTTTTTTTTTAAATGCAAAAGCACACCCTCCCTCATAATACACTTATGTCTCTATCCACATCTGTTTCTCTGTATCGTGACAAAATCGGGATTATGCTTTAGGTGCGGTGTATTAGTCAAGACCCTCGGTGGCAAGTGACAGAAGCCCATCTTGAATTAGCCAAGCAAAATAGGGGGATTTTTTGGCTGGGGTAACCCATCTGTGGAAAGGGTTGCTTCTCAGGAACAGCTGGATCCAGGACCATCAGCAGAACCACTCTCCGTCTCATGCTGCTGTGTCTCTTTGTGTTGACTTCATTCTCTTGGGCCATCTGTCTCCAGGATGTAGAATCCATGGTTGTAGGCCCTTGTGGGCTAAACGTTATTATTTTTTTTGAAACGGGGTTTCACTCTTTGTCACCCAGGCTGGAGTGCAGTGACGCGATCTCGGCTCGCTGTACCCTCCACCTCCTGGGTTCAAGTGATTCTCCTGTCTCAGTCTCCCAAGAAGTTGGGATTACAGGCGCCTGCCACCACACCTGACTATTTTTTTCTATTTAGTAGAGATGGGGTTTCAGGCTGGTCTGAACCCCATGTTGGTCAGGCTGGTCTTGAACTCCCAACGTCACGTGATCCACCTGCCTCAGACTCCCAAAGCTCTGGGATTAAAGGCATAAGCCACCAAGCCTGGCTGTGGGCTAAACATTTTAACTGCTGAATTTCCCCGAAAGAGGAAGGAAAGCTCCTTTCCAATAGCTCTGGTTAGATTCATTCCAGGGAGGAGTTCTGATGGGCCTGGATCGTCTGTCCATCTCAGCACCAGTCCCTATGTGCAGGGGTGGGAATGGGGAGCAGTGATTGGCCCAGTGAGTCAGGGGCACACTCTGGTCAAAGTGGTGTTGTGTGTACAGAGTCCTTTCCAGTGGGAGAGGGCAGTTCCCTCAAGTAGAGGCGGGAGCTTGATTACAGGGGAGGGGGAGGCCAAAGTGAGTAGGCCCAGCACACACCACAGACAAAAGCTGTTTGGGGTTGGCACCAGCACAGGGGTGGGAGCACGGTGTGTTGGGTGAGCACGTGGGTCCTCACCTTCATGATGATTTAATTGGGGTTCAGTTGGTACCATGCCATGGGCAGTACCATTTGGCAGTAGCTGTCTCGGTTATACATGTATGTCCTCTTTGATCCTTTGGGGACTTATCAGATGTGTACATTTTCAGATGTGGAATGACGTAGAATGAGGTCATTCACTGCAGTATTATTTGAAATAGCGAAACATTGGAAACACCCAAATTCCTATTTGGAGTGAACTGGTTACCTAAATTACTTCACATTCGTGTCATGGACTAAGGACTTAGAATAGAACGGTGAGGCCGGGCGTGGTGGCTCACGCCTGTAATTCCAGCACTTTGGGAGGCTGAGGTGGGTGTATCACCTGAGGCCAGGAGAGCGAGACCAACCTAACCAACATGGCCAAACCCTGTCTCTACTAGAAAAATACAAAATTAGCCAGATGTGGTGATGCACGCCTGTGATACCAGCTACTCGGAAGGCTGAGGCAGGGGAATCGCTTGAACCCGGAAGTCAGAGGTTGCACCATTGCACTCCGTCCTGTCCACAGAATGAGACTCTGTCTCAAAAGAAAAAAATAAAATAGGCCGGGCGTGGTGGCTCACGCCTGTAATCCCAGCACTTTGGAGGCCAAGGCGGGCGGATCACCTGAGGTCAGGAGTTCAAGACCAGCCTGACCAACATGGTGAAACCCCGTCTTAAAAAAATAAAATAAGTAAATAAAAATAAAATTAAGAATGGCGAAGCTGTCTGTGTAATTGTGTCAACCTAAAATGAGTGACAGAAAGACCAATTCTCCAAAACAAAAGAGTTTCTGGGAATAGCAAGGGATTGTGATCTGAGATGTCCCTGCTGTGATGGATCATTGCACATCTGAGGGGACTGGGACAGGGAAGCTTTTAGAGGAAAAAGAAGTTCACAGAAACTGTTTTGAAACAAAGACCACTGGGTACTGAGGCTTATCTCAGGAGGGGCATTTGTTCTTGGTGGTATTGGCTGCTGCTAGGAGAGGTCTTCACAGAAGTGGCTTAACTGGAAGGTTCTAGTTGGGAGAGCCCTTCCCGGCAGTTTCTGTTACACCCAGGCATGCATGAGGGCCTTTTCTTCATGGCTTCCTTTTCTTAGGGTTTAACATAAACCACTCCATTTTTGGTACTGACAACTTCCACAATTGATGGAAAGTTCTCCCTAGATTTTAAAATTTTTTTTGGAGATGGAGTCTCACTCTGTCGCCCAGGCTGGAGTGCAGCGCTCTCGGCTCACTGCAACCTCCGCCTCCCGGGTTCAAGCAATTCTCCTGCCTCAGCCTCCCGAGTAGCTGGGATTACAGGCACGCACCACCATGCCCAGCTACTTTTTGTATTTTTAGTAGAGACGGGTTTGACCATGTTGGCTAGGATGGTCTCAATCTCTTGACCTTGTAATCTACCTGCCTCAGCCTCCCAAAGTGCTGGGATTACAGGCATGAGCCGCCGTGCCTAGTCTGTTTTTTGTTTGTTTGTTTTTAAGACAGAGTCTCGCTCTGTCACCCAGGCTGGAGTGTAATGGTGTGAACACTGCCCTCAAGGGATCCTCCTGCCTCAGCCTCCTGTGTAGCTGGGACCACAGTTGCATGCTACCATGCCCGGCAAAGTTTTTGTAGAGACAGGATCTCACTTTGTTGCTCAGGCTGGTCTCAAACTTCTGGGCTCAAGCGATCCCCCCACCTCAGCCTCCCAAAAGTGGGACTCTAGTAAAAATTAAAAAATTAGCTGGATGTGGTGCCAGGTGCCTGTAATCCCAGTATTTGGGAGGCTGAGGCAGGAGAATCGCTTGAATCCGGGAGGCGGAGGTTGCAGTGAGCTGAGATTGTGCCACTGCACTCCAGCCTGGGGGACAGAGTGAGACTCTGTCTCAAAAAAAAAAAAAAAAAGGAAAATACTACTTTATCTTTGTGTTGTGTTGGCCTGTATTTGTATAAAGCAGCTGCAGAAGGCTGGGCGAGGTGGCTCATGTCTGTAATCCCAGCACTTTGAGAGGCTGAGGCTGGTGGATTGCATGAACTCAGGAATTCGAGACCAGCCTGGGCAAAATGGTGAAACCCTATCTCTACCAGAAATGAAAAAAAAAAAAAAAATTAGCCAGGCATGGTGGGTCGTGCCTGTGGGGTCCCAGCTACTTGAGAGGCTGAGGTGGGAGGATTGCCTGAGCCCAGAACGTGGAGGTTGTTGAGTGAGCTGGGATTTTGCCACTGCACTCCAGCGGGGTGATAGAATGAGATCCCCTTTAAAAAAAAAAAAAGCAGCAGCAGCCGCTGCAGAAGGTGTGTAAAAATCATTTCTCAGGGTGAATGAGAAGTGGAGAGACTAGGGCAAGGAGAAGACAAAGCAGGCCTTCCTTTGGCTTTGGAGCCGTCTGACGTATTCCTCATTGAAAACTCAACAGACCAGTTTCCTTTGCGGTGATGAAAACGTTATGGAGTTAGTGGTCATGGTTACATAGCACTGTGCATGTACTTAATAATGCTACTGCATTGTATGCTTTGGTTAAGATGGAAGATGTTATGTGTATTTACCATAATTTCTATTATTTATTTATTAAAAATATTTTTTAGAGATAGGGTCTTCCTGTGTTGCCCAGGCTGAACTCCTGGGCTCAAGCAATCCTCCCGCCTCAGCCTCCTGAGTATCTGGGACTACAGGTGTATATCACTGTGCCTGGCTACCAGAATTTTTAAAAAGCAAAATGTGGATCATAAGAGTCTGTGTTCTGCAGATTAAGTAAGAGGAATAAGGTTGAGCTCCCTGCCTGGGGAACAGTGGGTACCCCCTCCCTCCCCTTTCTCCCCTCTGCCAACTGGACGTTTGCATTTAAATGGAGATTCTTGAAGACTAAAAACACTCAAGACTCCAAGAGAGGAATGGTTGGAATTTCAGAAAGATTCATAGCTCTTATCTGGGGTGTGGTCTGGGTCTTTCATTGGAAAGAGTTAAGCTCTTAGGTCCTCCTCACTTGAGGCCCCTCACAGACGGATGGTTGCATTGAAGCTTGTAAAAGACACAGCTGAGATGTCCCATCTACAAAAAGCCCTTCTTGCACTCTTGTTTTGAGCAGGTATTCAGTGTATGTGCATAAGAATGATGTGGAGGGGGCTGGGCACTGTGGCTCACGCCTGTAATCCCAGCACTTTGAGAGGCCTAGGCAGGTGGATCACCTGAGGTCAGGAGTTCGAGACCATCCTGGCCAGCGTGATGAAACCTCATCTCTACTAAAAATACAAAAATTAGCCAGTCGTGGTGGTGCGCACCTGTAGTCCCAGCTACTTGGGAGGCTGAGGCAGGAGAATCACTTGAATACGGAGGTGGAGGTTGCAGTGAGCCAAGAATATGCCACTGAACTCCAGCCTGGCAACAGAGTGAGACTCAAAAAAAAGAAAAGAAAAGAAAAGAATGACATGGAGGGAAAAGAGGAAGGAGGTGGAAAAGGGGGAGGGAGAAAGGACCCAATCAAGGTCGACTGAGCCTGAACCAGCTAGAGGCCCTAGCCTGGGGGCTGCATTCTGGAGGACAGGAGCTGGTAGTGCTATGTCCCCATGAAAATGAAGGAGCAGCCACCCAGCCAGGAAAAGCCCCACATCTCTGCAAGCTCATGTTTAGCTCACCCGCTCTCTGCTCTCCCGTACAGCAGAACTTCCTGAAGCTCTGGCTCTGCTTCTCACCAGTGCCCAGCAGCCACTCTGGTTCTGAACCCAGTGGTCACCCTCTGCTGTCCGTTCAGCACCACTGATGCAGCCTCATACTCGCTTCTTTGAAGGCTGTCTTCGTTTTGCTCATGACTGTCGAGCTAGAGAAAGAAACTGAGGAGAAATTAACAGAGAGAGTTTGCTTGCGCCAAGGGTAAGAACAGCTGCCAGGGACACTTCCAGGTTACCTTCCTGATGGCTCCTTTTGACCTTTGTTACAAGCAGGTTTTTTTTTTTTGAGATGGAATCTTGTTCTTGTTGCCCAGGCTGGAGTGCAATGGCGTGATTTCGGCTCACTGCAACCTCCGCCTCCCGGATTCAAGCGATTCTCCTACCTCATCCTCCTAAGTAGCTGGGATTACAGGTGTGTGCCACCACACCTGGCGAATTTTTGTATTTTTAGTAGAGACAGGATTTCGCCATGTTGGCCAGGCTTGTCTCAAATGCCAGACCTCAGATGATCTGCCCGCGCTAGCCTCCCAAAGTGCTGAGATTACAGGCGTGAGCCACTGCGCCCGGCCACAAGCAGATTTTTAAAGGCAAAGGGGACAAGGAGTGGGGTGATACCATGCCGTTGGACAGGCATTCCCACTGGTTACAAATAACAGTGGCGAGTTACTGGCTGTGCATTGTTGAGTTCTAGGATCTGAGTGATAGTGTCCAGTGTGTGGCTAGTTGGTGTCAGTTAGTCTACAGCCCACGTAGCAAGTGGCTTCAAGAAGTGATTACTGGCTGGACGCAGTGGCTCATGCCTGTAATCTCAGCACTTTGGGAGGTCGAGGCGGGTGGATCACAAGGTCAGGAGTTCAAGACCAGCCTGGCCAACATAGTGAAACCCCGTCTCTACTAAAACATACAAAACAATTAGCCAGGTGTGGTGGTGGGTGCCTGTAATCCCAGCTGCTCAGGAGGCTGAGGCAGGAGAATCACTTGAACCCAGGAAGCAGATATTGCAGTGAGCTGAGATGGCGCCACTGCCCTCCAGCCCGGGCAACAGTGCAAGACTCTGTCTTAAAAAAAAAAGTGATGACTTAGCTTATGGGGGTATAAGAGGGACCGCTGTTGCATTTTGCTCTCTGGGCCGTTCTTTCTTGTGACAGTGGCGGCTTGCCTCCGGGTTTCTCTGTCTTATGGCCTGTCCGTCTCATCCTCCTCCTCTGTCGGCCTTCCACATGCTGTTGTGCCTGGGCCCCTTTCATCTTCTCTGTCTCCCTCAGTGATTTCCACTCAGATGTCCGATAGGTGTTCCAAGGTGCACATGTCCACAGTGGAATTCCAGGTGTTCATTCTGGGCCCCCCAAAGTCATTCTTCCTGTAGACTTCCCCAGCTTGACTTCTCTACATTGTTTTTATTGATGAAAAGAATCAAACTCGGTAAAATATTCAAAGAGATTTGTCCTGAGCCAAATATGAGTGACCAGTGGTCTGTAATGTAGCCCCAGGAGATCCTGAGAACACGAGGCCGAGGTGGTTGGGCTGCAGGTTGGTTTTATATGTTTTAGTGAGACATGAGACATCAATCCATACATGTAAGATGTACATTGGTGTGATCTGGAGAGGCAGGAATCGAAGGTTTTGTAGGGTCATAGGTGGATTCAAAGATTTTCCGATTGGCAGTTTGTTGAGAGAGTTTGTTTTTTTTTTTTTTTTGAGATGGAGTCTCATACTGTTGCCCAGGCTGGAATGCAGTAGCTCTATCTTGGCTCACTGCAACCTCCACCTCCTGCGTTCAAGCAATTCTCCTACCTCAGCCTCCCGAGTAGCTGAGATTACAGGCACCCACCACCACACCTGGCTAATTTTTGTATTTTTAGTAGAGACGGGGTTTCACCATGTTGGTCAGGCTGGTCTCAAACTCCTGACCTCGTGATCTACCTGCCTCAGCCTCCCAAAGTGCTGGGATTACAGGCATGAGCCACTGCACCTGGCCAAGTTCATCTAAAGACCTGGAATCAATAGGAAGGAATGTCTGGGTTAAGATAAGCTATTGTGGAGACCAAGGTTTCCTCATGTGGATGAGGCCTCCAGGTAGCAGGCTTCCAGGAGATGAGATTGCAGACATTTCTTACAGACTTGGAGTCTGTTCTATCCGTGCCACTGTTGATGCTGGTCAACTGGGCCTGAATTCCAAGGCAGAGGAGAGCATAACGAGGCATGTCCAACCTCCCGTGCCCAGTATGGCCTGAACCAGTTTTTCAGGCTAACTTTGGAATGCCCTTGGCTGAGGGGGAGGTTCGTTGGTCGGTTGGTGGACTTAGAATTTTGTTTTTGGGCCGAGCGTGGTGGCTCACACCTGTAATCCCAACACTTTGGGGGGCCAAGGAGGACGGATCACAAGGTCAAGAGATCGAGATCATCCTGGCCAACGTGGTGAAACTCCGTCTCTAGTAAAATACAAAAAAATTAGCCGGGTGTGATGGCGCGCCTGTAACCCCAGCTTGAACCCGGGAGGCAGAGGTTGCAGTAAGCCTAGATCTCTAGGCTGGGTGATGGGGCGAGACTGTCTCAGGAAGAAAAAAAAAAGTTTGGTTTTTGGTTTATATTCTTATTCCCCACGTCCACTTTGTCAGCACATTCTGCCGCTGCCTCCCTGATGCGTCCAGAGTCTGACCACTTCTCCCATTTCTGCGCAGTCTTTCGAGGCCAGTCCATCGGCCGCTCTCACCGGGGTTATTGAGGAACCTTTCCACTGGGCTCCCCGCTGCCGTGTTTTCTCCCTTTACAGTCCGTCCCCAACAGAGCAGCCAGAGTGATCCTTTGAAGCTGTGGGACACTTCACATCTCTGCTCTGCTTACAAATCTCCCTACCTGGCTGGGGGTGGTGGCTCATGCCTGTCATCCCAGCATTCTGGGACGCCAAGATAGGTGGATCACCTGAGGTCAGGAGTTCAAGACCAGCTTGGCCAACATGGTGAAACCCCATCTCTACTAAAAAAAATACAAAATATTAGCTGGGTGTGGTGGCAGGCACCTGCAACCCCAGCTTCTCAGGAGGCCGAGGCATGAGGATTGATTGAAGCTGGGAGGTGGAGGTTGCAGTGAACTGAGATTGTGCCACTGTACTCCAGCCTGGGCGACAGAGTAAGACTGTTTCAAAAACAAGTATAGTGAATGAATGCTTGAAATGTTCTCACGGTGAGGGAAACAGGAAGCCATTCCAAGGCCTTAGGTGGGGGCTCTGTGATCAGGTTGACATGTTTGGATGGTCTCTCTAGCTCCTGGGGGAGACAGTTTGGGAGTGGGGCCAGAGTGGGATCATGGAGATTGGCTGGGAAGATGTCAGTGGCTTGGAGATGATGTGGAGGGGGTTGGGGGTTGATGCACCTGAGAGAATCGTAGGAGGCAGAGTGGAAGGGCTGTTGTTAGGTATGTGCTTAATATATGTATACTTTTTTCGGAGTGTCACTCTTATCGCCCAGGCTGGAGTGCAGTGGCGTGATATTGGCTCAGGGCAACCTCTGCCTCCTGTGTTGGAGCAATTCTCCTGCGTCAGCCTCCTGAGTAACTGGGATTACAGGTGTGCGCCACCATGCCCGGCTAATTTTTGTATTTTTAGTAGAGGCGGGGTTTTGCCATGTTGGCCAGGCTGGTTTCAAACTACTGATCTCAAGTGATCTGCCCGCCTTTGCCTCCCCAAATACTGGGGTTACGGGGGTGAGCCAGCGCACCCTGCCACAAAGCCCTTCTTACGTTGAAAGTCCCTGCTTCCTTCCTGTTGGGTCCCTCTCCTTGCCTTGAGCCCTCTCACTCCATTCAGATCCGTCCCCACTGATGTCTCCTGCTCTGAACCCCCTGGTGCCTGTGCATTCAAGCTCATCTCTTGTCCATTCCTTTTTTCCTCCTGAGCCCTAAGTAATCCTTGGAGAGGTCGGTGGTGGGTGGAGGGGCAGGATCATCTGCTGTCTGTCCAGGTCTCCTAAGAGAACGCAGGGTCCTTCAGGCTGGGTGGGTGCTGAGTATCCAAAGGGGACCAGGTGGGCCTGATTCCTGCCCTCCTGGAGCTCACGGTCCAGCGGGAAGGACAAGCACGGGACTGGTCATGATAACTGAGGGGCTGGGAGCAGGGTGCCGTGGCAGCAGACAGCACAGGGTCCCGATGCATGACGTCGGAAGGGAGGGACATTTAGCCGGAGACCTGGGGGATGATTAGGATACAGGAAGGTGAAGGCTAGGGTGGGATGGGAGTGTGGATGAGAGGAGAAGGGTCTACACAGAGGGAGTAATGTGAGTTGTGGGGGGCTCATCACAGGAACCCGCAGGCTGTGTAGACTGGATGGGGCAGGTGTGGAGAGGAAGTGAGGGGCAGGAGATGAGGCTGGATGGGGCCATCGGGACAGGGGGTATGGAGAGTCGGGTTTGAGCCACATGGTGGTGGGAGCCATGGAAGGAGGATGGAATATTCCACCTCACATTGATTTTTTACCCTCTTTTTTTTTTATTATGGTATAAAACACATCACACACAATTTATCACTTGAATCATTTTAAAGCGTTCAGTTCAGTAGCATCAAGTCCTGGTCACAGTGTTTTGCCACGATCACTGCCATTCCCCGGACCCTGCTCATGTCCAGATGGAAGCTGGAGCCCTCAGCCGCCACTCCTGCCCCCGCCGCCGCCATCCCTAAGCAACTGCCGATCTACTTCTGTCTCTGCGGATTTGCCTGCTCTGAGCGTTTCACGATGCAGCTTGCGTATCTCTTATCTGACACGCTTGGGACCAGGTGTTTTGGATTTTGGATCTTTCTTTCTTTGGACTTTGCTGTATTTCTGTTGTACTGAGTGGCTGAACATCCCTAATCTGAAAAATTCAAAATCTGAAATGTACCAGTGAGGTCAGGCGCGGTGGCTCACACCTGTAATCCCAGCACTTTGGGAGGCCAAGGCGGATGGATCACTTGAGGTCAGGAGTTCGAAACCAGCCTGGCCAACATGACGAAACCCCATCTCTACTGAAAATGCAAAAATTAGCCAGGCATATTGGTGGGCGCCTGTAATCCCAGCTATTCAGGAGGCTGAGGCAGGAGGATCACTTGCACCTGGGAGGCAGAGGTTGCAGTGAGCCGAGATCACGCCACTGTACTGCCGTGGGGGTGACAGATTGAAACTCTGCCTCAAAAAAAAAAAGTGCCAATGAGCATTTCCTTTGGGTACCATGTTGGCACTGAAAAAGTTTAGGAAGCATTTTGGATTTCGGGTGTTGGATCTGGGATGCTTACCGTGTAAATGGAATCACACAGTAAGTGGTGACTGTGTCTGCCTTCTTCCACTAGCTGGCGGTCATCCATGCTGTAGCGTGTCGGTAATAGTACTTCATTCCTCTTCAGGGCTGAATAATGTTCCTTTGCATTGACGTGCCACATTTTGTTTATCAACCCATTCATGGACATTTGGTTTGATTTTTCACCTTTGATTGTTGTGAGTAGTGCTGCTGTGAACATTTGTGTACATGTTTTGTTTGGAAATGTTTTTTGGAATGAAATTGCTGGGTCATAGGTAATTCTATGTGTAACTTTTTGAGGAGCCTCCACACTTTTCTACAATGGGCTACAGTTTCTCCGCATTTTCGATAACCTTTGTTATTATCTGTTTCATCTTTTCTCCAGATGATGATCATCCTAGTGGGTGTGATCTGCTTTTTTTTTTTAATTTTAATTTTTTGAGACTGAGTCTCGCTGTGTCGCCAGGCTGGAGTGCAGTGGCGTGATCTTGGCTCACTTCAACCTCTGCCTCCCAGGTTCAAGTGATCCTTCTGCCTCAGCCTCCAGAGTAGCTCAGACTACAGGTGCGTGCCACCATGCCCGACTAATTTTTTTGTATTTTTAGTAGAGATGGGGTTTCACTGTGTTAGCCAGGATGGTCTTGAGGTCCTGACCTCATGATCCGCCTGCCTTGGCCTTACAAAGTGCTGGGATTACAGGCGTGAGCCCCATGCCCGGCCTTTTTTGTTTTTCTTTTTAAATTTTGAGATGGAGTCTCACTCTGTTGCCCAGGCTGGAGTGCAAGGGTGCATTCTTGGCTCATTGCAACCTCTGCCTCCCAAGTTCAAGCGATTCTCCTGCCTCAGCCTCCCAAGTAGCTGGGATTTCAGGTGCCCGCCACCATGCCCAGCTAATTGTTGCATTTCAGTAGAGACGGGGTTTCAGCACGTTGGCCAGGCTGGTTGATCTGCTTTTCGTTTCAGCTTGGTCACTGTGTCTCCTTCCTGGAGACTGGGTTGGTGGGGTGCAGTGGGTGGAGATGGGCTGGGATGCAGGTCCTGTCGTCTAGCTTAGATGATGCTTTGGGGTGGAGACATGGAACAGTTAGGGAAGTGGCAAGGACTTGGTGATACCCTGGAGGCCATGGCTGAGAGGGAAGTAGGGACTCAAAGTGACTGATTCATGTCATGTCCCCAGCGGCTGGCACTGTGCTTGGCACACTGTGGATGCCTTACAGATACTCGAGGAACAAATGCCACATCCCTAAGGAGAAGAAATGGGAACTGTGAAGTTCTTTGTGCTGTTACTGAAGGCCCCTCCCCTGAGGGCTCCCTGATAGGCTTGGTCTTCGGCAGCCCCTGTTCTGAGGGAGGCTGCGGGGTCGCCTTGGTGGGGGTTATGTGAACGTGGGGTGGGCAGGAGAGCAGCTTCCGGAGACCACCTCCATCTTCTCTGTGTTCAAGCCCCACAGCCCCTGGGAGACCACGTGGGCAGTGCTGGGGAGCGGGAGTGAAGGGTTTTCTGGCGGTTCGGGGTAGGGGGGCAGATGAGGGCTATGCTGTCAGCTCTCAGGGGCGGCGAAGCGTTTTCTGGGCTCCCCAGGGCTGGCGTGAAAGCACTTCCCGTCTGCAGGTTAGCATCCTGGCCCGGGGACGTTCCTCTAACCCTGGCATTTCTCTCCGGGTTCTGGGAGGGCCAGGAAAGGCCTCGCCCAGCCTCTGCGGTTCTGTTCCTCCGGCTTCACCCCACGTGCTGCCCTGCCCTGCCCTCAGTGCCTTCCTCGACCGGCAGCCTTTCAACTGATGGATTTTGGCCTTGATGGAGGGGGAAATGCCTTCGATCTAAAAGCTTCCCAAAGCTTCTCTCTCCACCCGTCTGTCTTTCCTCTCTCCCTCATTTTCTCTTCTCCTGCTTATTTTCCTCACCTGTTTTCTGTTAATCTGTGAAACAAACACACTTGTAAAAATTTTGCTGGTCCCTTCTGTCTGCAGCCTAGAGCAGGACAAAGCTGTTGCCTCCCTTGGGAGTTGGCTTTGGAGCTCTGGGCATGAGTCAGCCCCGTTCCTGACGGCCGCAGGACGATTGGCAGAGAATCTCAGGGCGGCTGCCTTGTGGCCTGGGGCCTCGCCAGCCGGGCCTCCAAGGCTGTGACCTAGATAGGCAGGTGGGTGGCCCTTTCTCTCTGCTCCTTGCTCACCTTCTGATCCAGGGAGTGACCTAGAAAGCACAGACGGGGCCTAGGAGACGTCAGTGAACCTTTGAGTAACCCCCTTTGAGCAAACCAACCTTTGAGACAGGCCCCTGTGGTTACCCACGCCAGCGTGCACTGGAGGCTCCTGTCGGCCTCCACTTCCGCCTCGTTTCCCTGCAGGGAGAGCAGGTGTGTCCTTTCTGGGCCAGTCAGGAATCTCTTGTTCAGCACTGTTGGAGGTGTAGGGGACGCACGGGGCACAGGGTAAGAGAGAGCTTGCTGTGGGGATGCGGAGGGAGCCGCAGTGGTCCTTTCCTTCATTCTTTCATTCATCCATTCACTCCTTCACTCTGTATGTGAATGACAAGACAGATGGGACACAGCTTTTGGAGTCAGAGTTCTTGAGTTTTTTTTTTTTTTGAGATGGAGTTTCACTCTGTCATCCAGGCTGGAGTGCAGAGGTGTGATCTCGGCTCACTGCAACCTCCGCCTCCCGGGTTGAAGTGATTCTCCTGCCTCAGCCTCCGTCCTGGGTAGCTGGGACTACATACATGCACCACTATGCCTGGATAATATTTGTATTTTTAGTAAAAACAGGGTTTCGTCTGGGTGCTGTGGCTCATGCCTGTAATCCCACCACTTTGGGAGGCTGAGGTGGGTGGATCACAAGGTCGAGAGATCAAGACCATCCTGGCCAACATGGTGAAACCCTGTCTCTACTAAAAATATAAAAATTAGCTGGGTGTGGTGGCGTACACCTGTAGTCCCAGCTACTCTGGAGGCTGAGGCAGGAGGATCGTTTGAACCCGGGAGGCGGAGGTTGCAGTGAGCCAAGATTGTGCCACTGCATTCCAGCCTGGTGACAGAGCAAGACTCCGTCTCGAAAGAAATGGAGTTTCACCACGTTGGCCAGGCTGGTCTTGAACTTCTAACCTCAAGTGATCCACCCGTCTCGGCCTCCCAAATGCCGGGATTACAGGTGTGAGCCACTGCGCCTGGCCTACAGTCCTTGAGTGTGAATTCTCTTCTTCCCCTGACTAGCTGGGTTCCTGTTTGCAAGTCATTCAGCCCTACCCAAGCCTCAGCCGACTCATCTATATATAAGATGAACACATCACTCCTCGCCCTGATCACCCTCACAAAACTGTGCTTGGCAGAGCAAGTAATCATAAGCGTCACAGCAAATTGTGACACAAATGTGAAGTCTTTGTACGGACAGCAATTTTCTGAGGGCGTACAGGGTAGGAATGCTCCCGTAGACCCTGTGAGCTCCATGAGATGCTCAGGTCAGTCCCTGTGCTCGGCGTTACAGCCCGGCCTGCAGATGGACACATTTCTTGGCAGATCTGGCTGGAAGGTTCTCGAAGGGCTTTCTCACGGGGCACTGATCCAACAGCGCCTCCGAGCGTCTCAATTCATTCAGCACGTAGTCCGTGAGTGTTCACAGGAGCCAGGCGGTGTTCAGGGCTAGACCAGTGGGCTTGGAGTACGCTGGAGGTCAGCAGTGGTGAGGCCCGGCTGGCCCTCCAAGTCTGGAAGCTATGGCCAGCCCCTCCAGCAGGAAGAGCCTCTGCCTTCTTTCCCTTTGGTGGCTCCTCGCATCCCACCATGTGCCCTGAGTTCTGAGTCTAGGGGCTGAAGTAGCTCCTGTTCACTGGGGTGATGATTTTCTGGCTGGCCTAGGAGTGGACCCTTCCTGTCACCATTTAGTTGAGCAAACTGGGGCAGGGGGTGGATCTGGGAAGGGGGGACAGAGATCCTGAAGAGGGCCTCTTAATTCTCAGTGGCTCCAGCTGCCTGACAATGCCAGCCTCGTACCTCCTGGGGAGAATATGGCTGTGTCTGTGGATGGACCCTTCCAGCATCATTGACGCTGACACATCATCTTGTCACTTAGGTGACCGGGTGGCTGGAAGTGATTCGGCAGGAAGGCCGAAATGCTGGCCTTTTCTCAGCCCTGCCTCCCTGTGGCAGGTGCCAGGTCTGCCCCCAGGGGCCTCCTGGTCTGAGTTGACCTGTCGCATCAGAAGAGCAGAAGGCAGATGTGGCAGGGTCTCCCCCCAATACCCATCGACTTTACCAGATGCCTCTGGACTCTCTGAAATTTTTTCCCAATGAATATGTAGTTTCATTTATCTATCTATCTATCTATCTATCTATCTATCTATCTATCTATCTATTTTTGTTTGTTTGTTTTTGAGACGGAGTCTTGCTCTGTCCCCCAGGATAGAGTGTAGTGGCGTGATCTTAGCTCACCGCAACCTCCACCTCCCAGGTTCAAGTGATTCTCCGGCCACAGCTTCCTGAGTAGCTGAGATAACAGGTGCCCGCTACCACGCCCAGCTAATTTTTGTATTTTTAGTAGAGACGGGATTTTAGCACGTTGGCCAGGCTGGTCTCAAACTCCTGACCTCAGGTGATCTACCCGCTGTGGCCTCTCAAAGTGCTGGGGTTACGGGCATGAGCCACCGTGCCCGGCCATAGGTATTAATATTTTCCATAAAAATTTAAAAATCAGAAAACGGAATAATAGTCTCTTACTCAGCGGTGCCCTTTGTAACAATCCACGAATGGGTTGTTGGTATTTAACAGGATATTTCTGCAGGCATTTAGTGAAGAAAAAATAAGTTCCTCTTAGAAAAACATAATGTCGGTCTCAGCGCTTTCCCACGCAGCATTGCTTGTGGACCTCAGGTTTGTCTAGGAGGGTGTTTGCACGGCCCTCGAACAACCCATTCCCAGGAGAGAGCTTGACGGATGAGCCCGGTGGCTCAGCATACCAGAGCTGCTGGGGTCGGGGAGTGGGGCGGAGGCCGAAGCCTCTTCACCGGCAGCCCAGCAGAGGCGTCATCCAGAGATCACCCCCCAGGTCCCTTAGACTCCCAGCTCTGCTACTTACTTGCTGCAGGAGCTTCCAGAAGTCACTGAAACTCTCTGAGCCTCACTTTCTTCATTCATACAGCAGGAGAATAATTCTGTATCTACCCCATAGGGGTGTTGAAAAGATTAAAGGGACTGGGCGTGGTGGCTCACGCCTATAATCCCTGTACTCCGGGAGTCTCGATCTGTGGCCCAGGCTGGAGTGTAGTGGCACAGTCTCAGCTCACTGCAACCTCCGCCTCCTGGGTCCAAGTGATTCTCCTGTTTCAGCCTCCTGATTAGCTGGGACTACAGGCGCGCACCACCATGCCCAGCTAATTTTTGTGTTTTTAGTAGAGACGGGGTTTCCCTGTATTGGCCAGACTGGTCTCGAACTCCTGGCCTCAAGGTTTCTGCCTGTCTTGGCATCCCAAAGTGTTACTGTTACAGGCGTGAGCCACTGCACCCGGCTGATGATGAATACTTCTTTTTTTTTGAGATAGAGTTTCACTCTTGTTGCCCAAGCTGGAGTGCAATGGTGCAATCTCAGCTCACTACAACCTCTGCCTCCTGGGTTCAAGCGATTCTCCTGCCTCAGCCTCCCTGGTACCTGGGATTACAGGTGTGCATCGCCATGCCCAGCTCAGTTTTTGTATTTTTAGGAGAAACGGGGTTTCACCGTGTTAGCCAGGCTGGTCTTGAACTCCTGACCTCAGGTTATGTGCTTGCCTAGGCTTCCCAAAGTGCTGGGATTGCAGGCATGAGCCACCACGCCTGGCCCTTTTTTTTTTTTTTTTTTTTTTTGAGGTGGAGTCTTGCTCTGTTGTCTAGGCTGGAGTGTAGTGGCATTGCCTGCACTCTGCTCACTGCCTCTGCCTCCTGGGTTCAGGCAGTTCTCCTGCCTCAGCCTCCTAAGTACCTGTGACTGTAGGTGCATACCACCAGGCTGGCTAATTTTTGTATTTTGTGTAGAGAAGGGGTTTCACCATGTTGGCCAGGCTGGTTTTGAACCCCTGACCTCAGGTGATCATCCTGCCTTGGTCTCCCAAAGTGCTGGGTTACAACTGTGAGCCACTGTGCCTAGTGTAACAATACTTCCATTATCTCTGCTATCTATGTCCAGACCAGGAACCCAAGGCCGGGGGCAAAATCAGTTCCCAGGGAATAAAGGAGCTTGGTAACAGACCAAATGGGTGGGGAAGTGGTTAACTGTCTCAGATTTTTAAAACATTTTTGCTTTGATCATGATCATGATGTTTAATTGACACATAATTATACCTGTTGTGGGGGTACAATGTGATATTTTGATATATGTACACAATGTGTAATGATCAAATCAAGGTAATTACGATATCTGTCACCTCAAACATTGATCATTTCTTTGTATTGGGAACTGCTCCTCTGGCTATTTGAAAATATACAATAAATGGTTAATTTTGATCCCCCTGCAATGCTACAGAGCACCAGAAATGATTCCTCCTGTTGGTAATTTTGTATCCCTGCCAGCCTCTCTCTAACCGCTCTCTTTCCCACCCTTCTCAGCCTCTCCTCACCACTATTCTGCGTTCTACTTCTATGAGATCAATTTTGTAGCTTCTGTGTTTGAATGAGAACATGCAGGATGTGTCTTTGTGTGCCTGGGTTATTTCACTTCACATAATTTCATTCCATGTTGCCACGAATGACAGGATTTTCTTCTTCTTTTTTTTTTTTGAGATGGAGTCTTGCTTTGTTGCCCAGGCTGGAGTGCAATGGGTGCGACCTCTGCTCATTGCAACCTCCGCCTCCCGGGTTCAAGAGATTTTCCTGCCTCAGCCTCCCAAGTAGCTGGGATTACAGGCATATGCCACCATGCCCGGCTAATTTTTTGTATTTTTAGTAGAGACGGGGTTTCACCGTGTTAGCCAGGCTGGTCTTGAACTCCTGACCTCATGATCCAGCCACCTTGGCCTCCCAACGCGCTGGGATGACGGCATGAGTCACGGTACCCAGCCGATTTTGTTCTTTTTTAATGGCTGAATAGCACTGTGATAGATACCACCTTTTCTTTATGCATTCATCCATTGATGGACCCTGGGTTCATCCCATACCTCTGCTATTGTGAGCAGTGCTGTGGTAGGCAGGGGAGTGCAGATAGCTCTTAAACAGACGGATTTCCTTTCCCTTGGATATGTGTCTTGCAGTGGGATCACTGGGTCATGTGGTAGTTCTATTTCTAGTGCATTTTTTCTTTTTTGTTTGAGATGGAGTTTCGCTCTTTTCACCCAGGCTGGAGTGAAGTGGTGTGATCTTGGCTCACTGCAGTCTCCGCCTTCTGGTTTCAGGCAATTCTCCTGCCTCAGTCTCCCGAGTAGTTGGGATTACAGGTGCCCGCCAGCACGCCTGGCTAAGTTTTATAGTTTTAGGAGAGATGGGGTTTCACCATGTTAGCCAGGCTGGTCTCGAACTCCTGGCCTCATGATCTGCCTGCCTTGGCTTCCCAAAGTGCTGGGATTACAGGCGTGAGCCACTGCACCTGTAATCTAGTGTTTCTAGTATTTTGAGGACACTCCATGCTGTTTTCCATAGTGGCTGTGCTAACTTATATTTCCAGCAATAGTGTTTCAGGCTCTTGAGCAGGGAGATGAGGTCAGTCAAAGCACGGATGGACCAAATTGCAGTGGCGATCAGCCCAGTGCTGGCTCAGCTGAGTCCTTACCTCTTGGGATTTCTGAGCTCCCCATGTGTTACAGGTTTTTCAGTTCATTCAGCACCAGGCCCTGTGCTGGGGCAGGCGTATGGTCAGGGTGCATGTTAGAACCCAGCCAGAGGCCTCTGTTCGCTCTGGGTCAGAGGTAGGCTTGGCCGGGGGAGTGAGTTTCTGCTCATCACGTGGCGAACTTGATTACCCAGTGGAGCTCCGGGCATCTGAGCCCTCTTTCTGAACTTCCCAGTCACGAAACACTGGCCCTGGTGGCTCTTCAGGGATCTTGTCCTTCCTTTTCTAATGTCCCAGAGAAAGAGACCAGCACTGGGAGGAGGCAGGAGGTTGATTGATCTGCACTGGTTTTTTTTTTTTTTTTTGAGCTGGAGTCTCGCTCTGTTGTCTGTGGCCCAGGCTGGAGTGCAGTGGGGCAGTCTCAGCTCACTGCAACCTCTCCCTCCTGGGTTCAAGTGATTCTCCTGCCTCAGCCTCCAGAGCCTCCAGAGTAGTTAGGACTACAGGCACACGCCACCACACCTGGCTAATTTTTTTTTTTTGGTAGAGATGGGGTTTCCCCATGTTGGCCAGGCTGGTCTCAAACTCCTGACCTCAAGTGATCCGCCCACCTTGGCCTCCCAAAGTGCTGGGATTACAGGTGTGAGCCACTGTGCTTGGCCTGCACTGGGTTATGTAGGCTGGGCTAGAGCATGTCGTTGAGATGAGATCACAGGCCTGGTCCCTCGGGGCCAAGTCGTCTATGCTTGGTTGTGTGGCCTCAGGTGGAACCCCTTGTTCTGGATGCTCAACTTCCAGTAATGTACCACAGTCACAGGCAAGAAAGGGGAGGAACGAGGATGGGCCAGGTGCCCGTCTCAGTGCTGGAAAACAGCTCCACGCATTTGTCTTTCTAATGAGTGAGACTTTCATAGATAGAGAGTAACGTGATTATAGTAACTGAATAGACCAGGCAGATTTACCCTGAAATGCTGTGGTCTGTCCCCACTGAAACTGTTATTTAGTTTGAACCAATGATGGAAGCTCGTAATCCATTATGTCAGCAAGTAATCTTATTCGAAAGAGTTAAGACTTAAGACACAGTCTTAGAGTAGAGGGGAGCAGTGGCTTAGCTGGGAGGCCAGGTGGTTCTGACATCAGGGAGCCCCCAGTGCCCACAGTCTGCTGGGGGATTTCTTAGCATGGCTGGTTTAACCCATCCCTGTTTAGGGTACTGTGAGATGGGGCTCCTTGTCTCCTTGGGCTTGCCGGGAATTCAGCCAACACATGGGACCCCTTATTGCACAGCATATCCTCCCAGTAGCACTGGTTTTTGATCCAGTTCAACAGTCAACATTTACTTTTTATGACTGTGTAAATGTTATTTATTGCTAAGTCAGAGGGTACTGTAATTATGTTTCTTTCTTGTATAACTTTTCATGTTTCCTGGAGTTAATGATTAACTGCTGTTTCTGCCATTAGCATTGTTTTCTATGGACCTATCTTTCTTTTTTTTAAATTTTTTAGACAGGGTCTCACTCTGTCACCCGGGCTGGAGTACAGTGACACAATCACGGCTCACTACAGTCTTGACCTCCTGGTTTCAAGTGATCCTCCCACCTCAGCCTCCCAAATAGCTGGGACCACAGGTGCTTGCCATCATGCCTGGCTAATTTTTTGGAAAGACATGGTTTCACTATATTGCCCAGGCTGTTCTCAAACTCCTGAGCTCAAGCAGTCAGCCCAGTTTTTTTTTTTTTATTGAGGCGGAGTCTCACTCTGTCACCCAGGCCAGAGTGCACTGGGGTGATCTCAGCTCACTACAACCTCTGCCTCCCGGGTTCAAGCGATTCTCCTGCCTCAGCTTCCCCAGTAGCTGGGATTACAGGCGCTTGCTACCACTCCTGGCTAAGATTTTTGTATTTTGAGTAGAGATGGGGTTTCCCCATGTTGGCCAGACTCCCAACCTCAAGTGATCTGCCCTCCTCAGCCTCCCAAAGTGGTAGGATTCCAGGCGTGAGCCACCATGCCGGGTCGGTGAGTGTTTGTATTTACGTGAAGCTGCTGCGCTGTTTGCCAAGTGGTCAGGCCATTTTACATCCTCAGCAGCAGCGTCATTTGAGTTCTGGCTGCTCCACCTCCTCACCAACATTTGCCATTGTTGGTTTTTAAAATTTCATTGAACGGTATCTCGTTGTGGTTTCAATCCACATTTTCTCATGACTAATGAATGATGTTGAATATTTT